>CANXYC011562402.1:0-14417 GCA_948193065.1 Aleurites moluccanus | reverse complement strand
TGAAGAAATTCAGTCACTTAAAAATCAAAGAAGCAAATACCCCATTTGACCCAAGTATCAAATTAGTCAAAAATATTGGAAGAACAGTGGCTCAATTAGAGTATTCAAGTGCTATAGGAAGTCTTATGTATGCAATGCAGTGCACTAGACCTGATATAACATTTGCAGTTAGTAAATTGAGTAGATTTACTAGTAATCCAAGTGTTGAGCATTAGAAGGCTATTGAAAGAGTTCTTGGGTACCTTAAATGGACTAAATATTACGGCCTACAATACTCAAAATTTCCTGCTATTTTAGAAGGATATACTGACGTAAGTTGGATATCGAGTTTAGGAGATAGCAAATCCACTATCGGTTGGGTGTTCACCTTAGGAGGTGGCGTTATTTCTTGAAAAAGTAAGAAACAAACGTGTATAACGCACTCAACTATGGAATCGGAATTTGTTGCTTTAGCAGAAGTAGGAAAAGAAGCTGAATGGTTGAGGGATTTTCTATTAGAAATTTCATTGACTTCTAAAAATGTGAATTCAATTTCTATATTTTGTGATAGTCAAGCCACTTTAGCTCGTACATATAGTGAAGTATATAATGGAAAGTCAAGACACATAAGTCTTAAACATGATTGTGTGAGGAAATTAATCAAGAGTAGTATTATTTCACTCACATATGTGAAATCAAATATGAATTTGGCTGATCCGTTCACCAAACCTATTACAAGAGAAGTTGTTAGATCAACCTCTAAAGGGATGGGACTAAAACTCCTTGAATAAAAGATCCACCAATGATAGCAACCCTACTCAATATTATGAAATGAGTAATGAAGAGTTCAAAGGGTAAAAACAAGTCATTGACATGTGGAGTGTTTCAACACTTTGAAAATTTACTAAGTTTCATCTAAGGATGTTAAAGTGTTGGTTGTCACCGAATGAGGATTGAGTTAATTATACTCTTAATGAAGTTCAGTCAAGTTAGGACAAGTATCTTAAAGAATGACAAAGATACTGTAAGAACTTCATCTAAATGAACTTAGAAGTGGTGCCGCTTCAATTGGGAGTTGGAGTTTCTCTCATAAAAGTTCATGAATTTTGGATCAACTCATGGCCTTATTGGAGCTGGGTGTGTTATAATTTGGAATTTGAAATTTTTGTGTTTATGTGTATGATGCTACCGATATTGTCACAAAGAATAATAAGTTCAAAGCTTTTATACTACTTGGAGTTTCGATTTCGTCTTGTAGCATCTATACTAAGATAATATTCAAATCGAAAGATATATTATTGTATTCATAAACACAGTTTGATCTTTTGGATAAAATTTTTATATTTGAACAAGTGGGGGATTGTTAGAATTTGTTCAAATTAAAAAAAAAGAAAAAAAAAAGAATAGTTATTTCCAAAAGGTGTGTCTTTTCTAGAAGTTATGTCTTTTCTAAATAGTTATTTTTTAATTTTAAATTAAAGGTTATGACTTTACATTAAAAGTTGTATTTATTTATAAGAGTCACAACTTTTAAATTTTTCTATTATAAATATATGGGTTTGTGAATTCATTTAATATAATTTTAACTACAAAAACTTTCTTGAGTAAAAGAATTTCATATAGTCATTTTTCTTTTCTTCTATTCCAAAAGATCACTTAATTTTTTTTTAATTCTAAACTTAAAGTTTTTCACTATTTGCTTAGTGCAAAACTTTTAAAGACTTGTCATATCCACTAAAGTTATTTGTATTAAATTCCATAGCAATCTTGAAAAGGAGAGGGAGCAAATATCGCTTTTAGGAAAATGGATTTACGCGTTTCAAATCTTGTGTCTTAAATTTACTTGTGTTCTTATTTTCTTCTAATATTTATAGTTGTTATTTGTTTTGTGACTTCTATTGTGAATATAATATTTTTAAACATTATGTTTGAATTATTATCATTTTTTCATCAATGCTCTTAGTATACTAGTTAGAAAAATTATTTATTTTATTATAAAATTAGTGTAGAATATACTTAAAAGCATTATATTCATATGTAGGCAAGCAAATTTTGTTATTGGCTAGATTCAATTTGATGTCTTCCTTAAAATGACTTTATCTAAAAAAAAATCACGAGTCTTGAAAAAATTCATTTGAAAAAATTCAATTCAATTCAATTTCATTCTATTGGTAGAATTATACCAATAGAATGAAATTGAATTGAATTCTTTATAAGAATCATTTCCAATATTGTGTATATAAATAATAAATGTATTTTATTATTTATAATTACTTATTTAGAAATAAGTAATAATGTTAAAATTTTAGGAGATTAGAATATATATTTATGTAATTTGACTATAAAAGTCTTAATAAATTTAAATTGTTAAAAAATGACAATTTTTTTATTTGCTTTAAATTTTTTATATTAAAAAATTGAATTTTATAAATTATTTTCTTCCAAATATAAAAATTAATAAATTTAAATTGAATTTTTACAAAATTTTAATTTACAAACAGAGATGAAGGTTATGAGAAAAGTTAACTTTCAGATTTTTAACAAAGTCCAAAACAATCCAAGAGATTAGATTTGATGTAAGTATTAGGTAATTCAATTTTAAATTGTCAAATCTCTATTACACGAGCCTTCAAATTGGATTTATGAGTTATTGTAAAAAAGAAAAAAAAAATCTAGATGGTTTAGTTTTATGCCCAATGAATTTTACCTCAAAATTTCAAAATTGAGATAAATTTATGAATAATTGTGATGAATCAAGTAATTTTATACAGTCATATATCATTCTGTGGATAATTTGAATAGATGTTGAGAAAAGGTGAATATAAGAGTTTTTTAGTCTAAATAAAAAATACTTTTTAATTTATTTAATATGATCCTTTATATAACAATACGTACATCTCTATATGTTCAATAATAATAGAGTAAATTCAAGAATTATTTATAAAAATTATCATCATGTATCAAGTTGTTCACAAATATTTTTACAATATGTCAAATAACTTAATAATTAATTTTATATAATCTAATTTTCATTATAAATTTATAAATATCGACTGAAATTAATAAAAATTATCTTAATTCAATTGTCACTTACAAAAGTGTGTTAAAATATATATTCCACATAAATTAAATATTAAATATTAAATATATATATATTCCTCATTGATATTTTTATTTTCTGTATCATTATATTTTTATAAGTATTAATTAAAAATTTATATATAAAAATTTTAAAAGTATAAGTTAAATAAAAAAATATAATTAAAACCACAAAAAAATGCTTGCCTGTTGAAATAATAAGGTTAGATCTATCATGTTGCAACGTTCGGTTTAATAGCAATTTGACGGGTATTTCAAATTGGAAACAGTAATAATTAAGGTCTTAAAGTTAGGAATAAGATGAAATTATTTTAAAAATAAATATTAAAATTTAAATTTTATATGTCCATTTGGATAATAAAGATTTTAATTTTAGTTAAATTTTTTTATTTGAATCATTAAAATTAAGTGAATTTAAATTTAATTCAAATATATAGTATAATCTAATGTTTTAAATATTTTTTTTTTTACTTATTTCAAATTAATTGCCTTAATTTGTAACATAATTTTTTTTTTTCAAATTTAAAATCTAAAATTTCAAATTCCTTACATTATCCAAACAATAAATTTATATTTTTATAGATTTTAAATCACATATTCAAAATATAAGATTTGAAATCAAAATTTTAAATATAAATTCATATATCCAAATGCAACTTTATATTAAATTTTTCTTTCAATTCTAAAAAAAATAAAAAATTAGAAAAAATAAATTGATAACAACAATAATAAATCTCTTTCTATTTTAGAAATTAATGTTAAATTCAAATGTTATTGATATTAAAATTTTCTTGCTAATCTTAAAAAAAAAAAATAGATAAATAAAAATAATTTTCTACGGGTGTTTTAAAAGTACTAGTTAATAACAGTTATTTCAGATAAAATATAATTATAAAATATTTATATTAAAAAAATATAAATAAATTAATATAAAAAATATACTACATGAAAAAAAAAAAAGAAGATATTAATAGAATTATATTTCGTTATAATCACTATTATTACAAGTGATATGTCAGAATTTTCACTTTTTACTCATTTATTTTATTTTTAAAATTTATTTATTTAATATCATCAAAATTTTTAATTATTAATTAGTGTTTTAAAGATACTTGTTAAAAAAAAATCAAAATTTATATTTCAGACGGTAAATAACTAAAATAAATTAAAAAAAAAAAAAAAAGAATGAACAAAATAATTAGAACTCAAAAAAAAAAAAGAGTGGAACACGTGTGGGTAAGTATTTTGCAATACATTTTGTTTTTTTGAGAAAATACAAAAATCAACTTGGGAATTACTGTGTGATCCCGACAAGATTTAGTACATTCTTTTCTTATTATTTTCTAACCAACCTGCCGTATATTCTATTCTATGATAGCATTACAAAGACAAATATAGATGCATTGAATACTGGACAAAGAAATGAAAAGACGATCCCCACTTGTATCACCAAAATTAAACCTCAACTAATTAATATAAAGTTGAGGTTTACCAAAAAAATAAAATTATATATTATATTAATCTACCAAAAAAATCAATTGATAGAAAAATTAAAGGTGACAATTTTTCACCAATTCGTAAAGTCAACTTGAACATATTTGATTTAAAATGATTTAATATACATTACACTTAAATCTGCATGAAATTCCAAATTATCACCAAAATTCAGAGTCAACCTCTTAATCTATTTTTTACTAAATCAAATTTAATTATTTTTGGATTAGTGACATAGCTTAAACATTATTTTCTGAGGAGGTCAAATAAAAGACAATTCATTGTAACAATTTTGAAAGGCCAAATATTAAAAATATATTAATAATTTTTTAAAAAAAATTAAATATATAAAATATATATTGAGATTGTTTGGATCGAGAGAATTCAGATGAGGAAATTCATAAAATTCATAGATTGCATTAAAATTCAACGTATGATTAGAAAAAAATAGCTAAAATTTATGGAATTTGTGAATTCCATCATTAACTCAAATTCTTCATTTTAAAGATTTTTAATTCCTACCTTACAGTTGAGATTTAACAAAATCCACATTTTATTTGTTTGAGAAAATTTATTAATTTTTTTGATATTTTAAAATTATCTTAACATATTGATTGATGTTCTAACTATTTTCAACTTTAAATAATTTCTAAGAGAAATTATAAAATTCAAATAATTACTTTCATTACTTTCTAAATTTTTTCCATGAAATCTTATCCCCCGCAGATTTTTTAAAATTCTTATAATCAATGGAACTTGCCCAACAAAATTGATCCAACTAGAATCAATTATTTTCAATTGAAAAAACATTGGATAAAGAATTCGGTATTAACCCAAAAAAATATTTTCACCAATTCCAAAAAATTCAAAATTTTGTAAAGTAAAACCCATATTTTCAAATTTTGGGAGAGACCATGACCCCTCATCCCCACAAGATTCGCTTCTGAATTGAATTTTAATCCAAAATAACTTTTATTTAATTTAAATTAAATAAAAAATCTTGAATTTTCAATAATTATTTTTTTAAAAAAATAACTATTATGGATAATTTTATCTAACTCAAAATATGCACATACACCATGACAACAACAATCATAGCATTCATTTTGATAGAAGATTAAACAAAATAAATAAATAAAAGTAAGAATAAATTAAAGGGAAAAAAATCTTATTGTATTGGTAGAGCTCAATTTTTTGCAATTCCACTTTAATCCAATATCCGATTACAAGAGTAAAAACTTAAATAGAAAAGAATAATGAAAATAGAAATAAAACCTTAAAACCAATTGTGTATGCTAAAGAAACGAGTCTTTAAGTCTTTTGAAAATGTAAAACCTTCAATCCCAATTGCTCTCTTCCTCTATTGTTTTGTGCTTTCTTTTCTAAAGAGCTTTAGTTGCTACAATCTTCTTTTTAATTCTCATGATCAATTCAATCTTCCAGTTTATTATATCTCTCATTTGAAATATCATAAGCACACCTTTAATAAATTTGAATATCTTATCTTTATATGTATAAGAGGTGACACGATTAAAACTTGAGAGATCATATGCCCATGTCGCATAGTTTTGATAGTACACTCCTTTATAGCTCAAAAGACATATGCCCATTTTGTATGAAAGTTAGGCTAACATGCCCAGAGAGCTTGGTAGGACATGTCCATGTTGCATTTAGAGTGCGCAACATGCCCATATGGCTTGGACAACACTCCCGTGTTGGTTTAGAGGAGTGCAACACGCCCATAGAGTCAAGGCTACATGCCCATGTTGCTTAGGTGTGTAGCTCTCAATATGAATTTTAATTTTTTTTCTTAAAGCTATACGCCCATGTTGGTTAAGATACAAGTATGATAATTTGAGGACTAGATTTTAGTTTTAAGTAGCAAAAGTTTGCCTTTTAACATAAAAATAACTTAAAATATAAATTTTATGAATAAGATAGAAGATGACAATTAATAGGATGAATGACAAATAAAAAATAAAGTAAATAAAAATAAAAGAAAGAACAATTAAAGCTTTACATTCAAACCAAATTAAAAATAGTAGATACATTCTCTAGTCTTTATTGATATTAGGAAGATCACGCATTCTCCAATAAGAAGGTGATAGAAGATGAGAAAATTATTAGTTTTAAGTTAAATTTTTCACTTGAAATAAATATATCTGCGTATTTTTTCTAATGAAAAATAAAATTCACGTAATTCTTTTCATTTTCATTTTATAGTGGAGGGGTTTGTTTATAATGTTTTTATGATTTAGTTACTTTAGAAAGAGAAAAAATAAATAAAATAAAACTTTAAAGGAAAAGAGTATGGTTTAAATGTTTTACATTATTTCTTTTTAATTTAGAAAAAGGCGATTGGAGTGTCTTGTTGGATAAGAGTTCACTTTTTAAATGCAAAAGAAGAATAAAAAAAATTCTCATCTTCTATCACACTAGATAATAATAAAACCTAGAATGTTCCACTCAAAGTCAAAGACACTTGAATCCTTTTCGTTTAAAAATATAATTAAAAGAGAGAAGAAGCAAAACATACTAGATAAAAGCTCAATCTAGCAATGCAGGGGGTGAGTTGGAATGAAAGAACGAAGGATACATTTATATATTGAAGGATGAAAGCCAAAAGCCATCCTATTTCGATGTGGGGATAAAAAGAAAGAATAAAATAGGTTCAAAAGGGCATAGAACGCAAGGTGCATCGAGAAGCCATCTCGCTGCCGGCTAAGGGATAGACGGCTCCATCAGAGCATCATGCGACATTTGTTTCTCTAATGTGCGGCTGCTGAAGACATGTTCAGGAGCACTTAAGCTGCACCCAGAGGAACCCAGAGTGCCGCCAACATTGCTAACAGTCCCACCAGAGAGTTTGGTGATGCAAGATGGCTTTTGGTGGATTTTCAGATCCGTTTTCGAATGCTTTGGGTAATTGATTGATGCCATTCAGCTCGGCATGGGTCCGATTGTGTCCCATAGACATAAAATCACGTTTTCATATTGGTCTTAGTTTGAAGAATAATAGGTGAGGGATGATTGAGGGAGAGACAGAGTGTTTTTGTTTAAAATTTTTGGGTCTTGATTGATCTATTTATCCAAAATTTTATTTTGAATTCTCTATTATTTTCTTTGGTTTGAAATGTTATTATCCTTGCTATTTTCCTATCTTTATCTTGGCCCCATTACAACCATGATAAATTAAAGACCTTTTGATTTATGGTATGTATGTGAATTAAGTGGTGGAGATTGAATGAACAAGCAAACCTATGGTAGTTTCTTTTCATGAATTGAATTTGAGTGCATTGTGTAAACCTTTAAACACACGAGTGATTTGAGTGTCATGTAAATGTCTACCATTCTAGTTAGCTACTTTTTGAAAGATTATCTCTTGTTAATTTCAATTTGAGTTTGATAAGTCAAAATTGGTTCATGATGTGTTGTGTTTTTTGATGGCTATATTATTTTTTGTTTATGGGGTATGAATTCTTTGCAATAATTTGAAATTTTTTGTTGGGTTTGGAAGTGTTCTTATTTAATGTTACCTGAGAACGTGCAAAAGACAAGTGTGATGGAATTTGATGAGCATGTGAATTTATATTTTCTATTCCCTTTATATTTTGTCTTTTTAATGTGTTTCATTACTAATTGAGCTAATTAGAAGTAATTTTATGGTTTAGATATGTTTTTGGAAATTTTGCTTAAAAGTTATAAATTTTCAGCATTTTATTTTTCTGATGTATCTTTCTTATTTCATATTTTTCATTGGTTTTGAGATCTAGAATAAAAAAGTGGTCATCTATGAATTTCAACTGCACATCTTAAGCTTCCAAAATAGGCTTACTCATCCAAATCCAAGTTTGTTTTGACTTCCAAACGTTGCTCCAAAGACAAGGCAGGAAATTAAAGTCCAATCTTGGTTCAAGTTAGGTTCCTGAATACAGTCCATTAAAATAAGAATAAGCATATATGGAGTTACAGACCTCCATTTTAAGTGATATTTATCTCATTTGAAAGCTAAGACAAGGTTCTAAAATTATTAAATTGGGTCCCAAGCCTAGTTCAGTTACTTAGTAATTCAAAATTAGCTGAGAAAATGGAACAGAAGTTTGAGTCTTCTAATCTCTGACCAGTTTCAGATTTTATATAATATATCTATAGCTAAGAACCTTCAATTGATGCAAGGTCAGTCCCATTAAAGATTTAAGATCCATGTATAAAACTTTTATGAAGGAATCAAGTTGAAACTATGCCATTTTGAAGGGCAAAACTAGCAATGAAATTGAGTTGCATAGTCTGTCTCGGGCTGAATTCACTGTCCTAGTCAATCTCGGTTTTTGGCCCATAACTTGTCTGTAGACATTCGTTTTGGGCAAGGCTAGATTCATTGAAAATTCAAGGAGTAAGGATGCATTTTTTAAAGAAGTCAGAAGCTAAATCGTCTGGTATTTAGTTCATAATCAGAACAGAAAATCAAATAAAAAAAAATCCCAACTTATTATTTCAAAATTTTCAAATATTTGTAGGAAGTTATTCTAGGGATATTTTTCCTTTTGGTTTTGAGCTGAAGTATGGTTCTTTGAAATGTGGAATAAAAAAAAAGGAAAATTAGCGCAGAAGATTTAAGGAAAGCATTGACACTTGGAGTCTTGAAGAGTATGAGAAATTATAGGAGATCAAAATTGACTTCAACCATCCACAAAATTCAGAGTTTTTCTTGAACCTGTTCTTATTAATTTCTTTTAAAAATAAATTGTTATTATGAATACTTTTAGATTAATAAAACAATTATTTTTATTCTTTTTAATTATGGGTTAATTATTTTAAGAAATGAATTTTGATTAGCCAATTAATTAATTATGCCGTGATATTTTAATTGTATTGCACATTATTGCTTAAATTTTTTTAATTCTTGTATTAATTATTTGTGATTAATTGGTCAACCATTTGCAAACTTAAGGTTATTGAAGGATCAATAGTTGAAATTAAGTGCTACTTCAATGGAATTTAGGCATAATAATTATTAATTAGAATATAATAATCATTATGAAAAAAATGTTATAAAATATCTGGTTTTATTCAGTTGTTATATTAATCTTATTTGAATACGAAAGTTAGAATAAGATTAGTGTATATATTAAAATTGATGCTTTAAAATATCGATTAAATATGAAGAAATGTATTCATATAACTGAAAGTAGGAATAGGCATTTAATCCTTTTAGTTTGGCATTAGTTAGTGAAATCGTATCCATAGAAACTCATTCATTAAATCTTTTAATTAATTTATATGCTTAATTTTATTTGTTTAATTTAATTTAAAATTTTCTTATTTTTATTGGATTAGAGTGCTTAAGATTTTGTTATTGATAAGTTATATTTGCATTTATAATTAATTAAGTTAGATCATTTGCACCTCTTTGAAATACGACTTTAGGTGTCTTATAAAGATGACAATTTTGACATGATTTGTGGATACTTTATTCGATTTGATTCGAATAAAATGAGTAATATTTGATGTGTTTAATAAATAGGACGGAGTGAATTTTTAATTTTATACTCGTGATGAATTCGGGTAAATATAATACCCGCTATGAATCTGACCTGATTATATATATTATATATATTTTTATTTTTTAATATTTTATTTATATATAATTTATATAATTTTTTTAATTTATAGTTATTTTTTATGTGAAATATGAATTATATTATATGTATATTTGAAATAAAATTATAAATAAATAAAATATATATATATTTTTAAAAAAATAAAAAATAAAAATAAAATATATAAAACAGATATATCTGTCCCGTCTCGTTATTTACTCGTCATGATAAATATTTTTTTTATTAAATGAATCAAATTCGTATTTTATGAAATTTACTCTAAATCTGACACATTACCATTTCTAATTTCTTGCATGCCATTACTGCAATAGCATCATGTACTTGCTAGTAGAATAATTTGAATAATTTAATACTCATATTTAGACATAACATCTATTATTTAAAGTTACTCTACTCGAAGCAACTAAAAAAAGAACACACCTAAAATGACTTGAACCCAAATTGACGTAAAACCAATTCACCCTTCCAACCTATTTTCCACCTCTACTCAAAAACAATGGTTTGAAAGAGAATATCATGCGAGTAGTTCTCAAAACAAAATATAAAATGAGCAGATAAGAGGTATAACATCACACAATTAAGTAGCAATAGCTAGCTAGCTAATATTCAGAATTATAGAATTTGTAATTGGCTAGATCTGGACAACTGTTGATTAGTATGATCTTAATCACCATGACAAGTACCAGATCTAATCTCTAACACCATCTTACCCTTTCTTCTCTCTATATTCTCCCTCCCTCTACAAATAATAATCCACTTTTTTTTCTTTTTGAGATGTATAAAAAAAAAGATAAATAAGTCCTTTTCTTAAGTTAATGTAAAAGTGGATTATTATTTATGAACAGAGGAAGTATATATATGATACTGTAACCACTTCAAAATTCCAAAAAAAAAAAAAAAAAAAAAAGACCCTTCGACCTTTATATATATAAACATAAGCAACCCTGAAGACACATGTACCGGCAGTTCTTTGGTCTGAGATCAATGGTGTTGCTGCTTGTTGTTGGGGTCATTCTCGTGGTTTTGCCGCCGTTCTTTCCACCGCTGCCACCTCCACCTCTGGTGTTTCTTCTGGTGCCTATTTTTATTATGTCTCTTCTATTTGTTTTGGCACTATCTCCTATCTCACAAAATCATATATATCAGCTCTCTAATAATATCGATGTGAATGTTTGATATATACATCGAAATAATGTTAAAAATAGTAAGAAAAAATTTATTTACTTTTCTTTTTGTTTTCATTCAAGTTTTGAATGGAAGATGAGGTAGATCAATATTGCAATGAAATGTGGATCCATATGTAGTACAGGAAAATATTGCACATTATCTATTAGTATAAAGGGCTGAATTTAAAATTTGTTGTAACATTTATTAATAAATTAAAATTAGCTAAAAATTTCCTTCAACCATTGAGTACCAACCGTTAATCAAAGATGCTATTAGAGTTTGATCTTTATTGATCCATGTAATCTCATAAACTATTTTTGTTGATATTAAAATGTAAGTATGTAACTGATTAACTTTATTGACTAATATAGTCAATAACTTTGCTTTTATCTCTTTTTAATTAAAATTTTAACTTCGAAGGATTGTTTCTTTGTATGTTAATTTTCTAGTTGTAGTAAAAATGATAAGTTTATGAAGGAAAAATTTGACAAAATTTAGAGTAACCAAAGTCTTTTGAAGAGTCTCTTTCGTGATAAAAAAGAATAAAATATTGGAGGGGTCACTATGCTGGGGTCAGACTTGATGCAGAAGGATTGCAAATTAAGCAAGAAAGTATTGACAATAGACAAAAGATGAAATTTACTAAAATTATATGAAATGTTGTAATTATAATAAAACGAATATGTGAAATATAGGATAGAGTTTTGCAAATATTTTTCTGATTTGAAATTGGTAACACTCTTAATGTTAAAATGTATAGATTTATCTAATTGAAAAATAACATATGGTTATAAATTTCTTTTTCTTTCAAAAGAAAAGTAACAGCATCAATATTGACTTTTATATATAACTAGTGATAGATTCATATTTTGCGTAAAATTTTATTATTTTTTTTATTTTTTAAATATTTTAATATATATAAATTATATATTATTTTTATTTTATTAAACATAAATATTATTTTTTTTATAATTTTGAATAGTAAAATAAAAAATACACGGGCTAAATTTAGATTAATCAATCTAAAAGAATAATAAAAATATATTATATATATTTGTAAATATAAATTTTAATTGGGATCTGAAAAAAATGTAATGACATGGAAAAACTTAATGAAATTATTTTAAATAAACTTAATTTTTAAGAGAACTAGTTGATATATGGGGAATTTTTTTTTAATAAATGTACATTTTTTTTATTATATATATAATACATATAGATTATAAGTAAAAAATAAAAATGAAAATCTATTGATACATATATAAGTTGTAAAATAATTGAGACCTTATTGATTTAATTTAATTGTAGCTCAATAATAAAGGGTCTATTTTATAATATATATATATATATATAAAAAGAATAAAATGGGGGAGAAGAAAAGTTGGAGTAACAAGAAGGAATGAATGGTTTTCATTTGGTTGAATTTTATTTACACGTGAAAGGAAATTAATTGTGGTAATTTCCTAGAAATTGAAACTAATTAAACTACGTAAGGAAAAAAAAAAATTGATTGATGCATCTGTATCTGAATTAATTAAGTTACAATATTTCCTTATTTTCAAAGAGTTAGGTACATCTTAGTCTCAACAAAGAAATAATAAGGCATTTCCTTTATAGCATCCAAAATTTGAATGCACAAGAGTAAACTAGTACTGCAATTTCGAGTTAAAAGCAAAAAACAAGTACAGCAATTGCAAAAACTCATATAATGGAGTTTTTTATATTGGGTTTCGAGCTCTGGGGCCATTTATGACCGAGATTGATCTGGAGATGTTAGACTTGGATTACTCGGAAGTTGGGTTACTTTATTTTTGGGCTACGGGCCGCAAAAGAAGAGAAAATATGAAAACAAACATTAGAAGACTAAAACTTTGGACTTGGTACGGGTCTTTTGATGCTTAGGTTAATGAAAATATTTTTAAAGTAAAAAACATGGAGGTATTTGAGCGGGAATAGTATTCTACCACTGCTTATCACCCCCCTTAAAAGAAGATGAGTTGGTGTATTTATGTAATATCCTATAAATACATAATAAGTTTTAATTAATAAAGTTCTCAGTATATAGATTAAAATTATTGAAATAACCAATGATAATTTTAGAAACTCAGTTAGAGCGAAAATGAGAAATTTTTTCGAAAATTATCAGTACCGATATCACTGTCGTAAAAATAGTAGTACAGTCGATGGATAAATTTCTGAATTTGGATTGAGGGTAAATGATAATGTATATTCATGTGTGAATATACTAAAGAGAAAGAGGTAAAAATGTTTGAGAATACTGATAAAGTAAGTAATGACAAAACCGTAAATAAAGAGAATTTTTGAGGAATAATAGAAATTTGACAGTCTGAGTTTCAGAACGATTCTGAAACTATTTTTATTAAATAGTATTAATAAAAATAAGATGTTTGAACATTCACTTTGAATTCCAATTCCGGACGGAATTATCTGAATGAATTACTGAGTGAAAAAGGACCAAAAACAAATTATGAAAAATTGGATGACCAAAAGTAAAATTTTCCATTTTTTCTCAAATTTTGTTCTTCCATCGTAGCTTATTTCCTTTCTTCCCATTTGATTTTTTTTTCTTTGATTTGTGAAGATAAAGTGATGAAAACTTGATTTTAATACCATACAAACATTATTCCATCAAATTAAACCATAGAAATTCAAGGAAAATCAAGAACAAAATCAAGAGAAATTTTGTCACGATCCGTTTTCGGATTGCGACGGTCTTAGGGCACGGGAGATGCCAATGGTGACCAGCACCCGTAGAACCCAGTATCACATGCACAATCTATAAACTACAATATATTATCCATTTTAGTTAGTTCATTCTGTAATTTACTGCAATTGGCTGTAACAGTCATTATATCATATCATATAATTATCATATAACTCATAATATTATCATAACATAAATGCATGTTCATTTCTTAGCTAACCCATACATACCCCATGGAGCAGCTAGATTATGAACATCAAAATAATAATACAAAATCAGAATATATACATCAGACTGCCAGCAGAAATCCTCGGATGACAGATGACAAGATT
>CANXYC011562394.1:0-35298 GCA_948193065.1 Aleurites moluccanus | reverse complement strand
GAAATGAGAAAGAAGAGAAATATTGAAGCTGAATTGCTTGATTATTCACTCAATATAATTAGGGTTATATATACATAAACTAAGCTAATTAAGGAAACAAACACAATCCCTAATTACATGCTACTGTTATAGAAACATAATCAACATAATTACAGCCATGATTCTAACATTTACAGCCATGATTCTAACATGCTCATAAAAAATGCATGATTAATATAAGAAACCTATTAACATTGCTTCCAATATTAGAAATAGCATATAACAAGGATAGGTTCGATGTGTTTTTTATGGTTTAATGGTTTTAAATAATCCCTTCTTTTTTAATTACTGAAGGTTTTTCTTTAACTGGAATCTTGTGTTCAGGTTGAGCTTCTTATTCTATCTCACCATTTCTACAAATCATCAGCATGCCTTGATGGAGTTGATATTTTGGTAGCTCTTGCTGCAACTCGGGTTGAAGCATATGTATCTGAGGGTGATTTTCCATGTTTAGCTCGGTTGATAACTGGAGTTGGGAACTTCCATGCCCTTAATTTCATTCTTGGGATTCTCATAGAAAATGGTCATCTGGATCTTCTACTTCAGAAGTATTCAGCTGCTGCAGACACAAATGCGGGAACTGCTGAGGCTGTCAGGGGATTTCGGATGGCTGTTTTAACGTCATTAAAGCACTTCAACCCAAAGGATCTGGATGCATTTGCTATGGTTTGTATATGCATGAGTTCATATATTTTCTGGAATAATCATTGATACAAAGTGCATGAGTATGTCTGTATGCATACGTGTGTGATGTGTGCCTCCTAATTAAATGATCAGTTTGAATTAGTACTTGTTAATAATTTTGTTGAGATGGTTGCTAATTACATGCTATTGGTTCTGTAAACTATTGTTTGTTCCTTTTGGAAACTCTAGTCTGGCAAGTTTCTACATTTGTGAACTGCCAAAAATCCTAGCATAGGAAGTCTCTACATATATGAAGTTGAGGTCTCTTAAACATAACTCTATTTTGCTGTAGAACTTTATAGCAAAACTATATTCTTATGACTAAGGGTCATGTATGTTGCATAGACCCTTTATATGCAAACTATCCGTTGGTCCCTCTTTGGGTTTTGTATCCTTGCCATACTGCCGCATTCAAACTGTAGCCCACTTGGTGATGTGGATTCTAGAGGTGGGTTCCACCACCATGCACTAGCACTTTCCTGAGTAGACTGTTCTGGAACTGGTATATGCCTATCTGCATGCCCAAAGTAGACCCTTTGTAGCTAGTACTATGTAATAGGTTCTTGTATGTTAACATGAATGACTGTCCTATTATTTTATTAGGTTGTTTCCTGGAGATCTTTTTTGCTGAACATTGCCTTTGGCTCATTATTCACCTCATCAACTTGGGGCAGTTTCATTCAAAGTCTGTTTTCTAGCCCAATGTGTGTGTCCCAGGCTGCCAATTGCTAGCATGCTTGTTTGAGTTGCAAAATTGCAACCAGCTTTGCCACGACCGATACTTGGTTTGACCTGTTCTATTTCATGCGTGTGCTAGGTGACCTCTGAGGCTACATTCTGATATTGTTGTGCATCCATTTTTCCTTGGGATCATATGCAATTTTTTGCCTCTTCTTTCCAGGTGTATAACCACTTTGACATGAAGCATGAAACAGCATCGCTTTTAGAATCACGAGCGTGGCAGTCTTCTGAGCAGTGGTTTCACCGTTATGACAGGGATCAGAATGAAGATCTCCTTGAATCAATGCGGTATTTCATCGAAGCAGCTGAAGTTCACTCTTCTATTGATGCTGGCAATAAAACTTGCAGAACTTGTGCTCAGGCTTCCCTTGTTTCCCTTCAAATTCGAATGCCAGATTCCAAGTGGCTCAGTTTATCTGAAACCAATGCCAGGCGATTACTAGTTGAGCAATCCCGTTTTCAAGAGGCCCTAATTGTTGCTGAAGCCTATGGTCTTAACCAGCCAAGTGAGTGGGCACTGGTGCTTTGGAATCAGATGCTAAAGCCAGAATTAACAGAAGAGTTTGTGGCTGAGTTTGTCGCGGTGCTTCCGCTCCAACCTACGATGCTTGTTGAGCTTGCAAGATTCTATAAGGCTGAGGTGGCAGCCAGAGGGGACCAATCACAATTCTCAGTTTGGCTGACTGGGGGAGGATTACCTGCAGATTGGGCCAAGTATTTGGGGAGATCATTCAGATGCTTATTGAAGAGGACTAGGGATCTGAGGTTAAGGTGGCAGCTGGGTACAGCGGCAACTGGTTTTGGTGACGTTATTGATGCATGTAATAAGGCGCTAGATAAGTTTCCTGATACTGCTGTGCCACTTGTTCTGAGGAAAGGGCACGGTGGTGCCTACCTACCGTTGATGTGAAAATTATACTTGATAGAAAATTATGTGCTATGACAATCAGGATGCAAGGGTGATTGGTGGTTGTCCTGATCACAGATAATCATGAAAAGTTTTGATTATATATATCACCTCAGTTTTGTATACTCGAATATCTGAGGGAGAACTAGCTGTAAGAATGCGGAAGAATTGATACAGTTGAAAATTAGCGGAAGTAAAAGGTTCTTTTTGTTTAAAACCTTAAATGGAAAGCTGAGGGGGGCAAAGAAAGAATGTAGATTAGGTCAATTGTTAGATGAAATGGAAATGTTGTAAATTTTTGATTATTTGGCAGTGGAGTAAATTACATTGCTAAAAGACCTAGTTTTTGTCAGATTTGGTTATTGATTCTTGGTTTTTACAGTTGTAGGCAACCTGTATTTTCGATATATTGTGCGAGAGCCTTGTTCATTTTTGTAAGAATGAACAATATGTTCATTTCAGTTCCCTAATGTTGCTGATGACACTCGAAGATTGAATTCCGAAACTCCAAACCTTTCAATTCAGGACATTATTTTGAGTGGAAGCATCAGCAAAGCGGATATGAATTTGGATCCATTGTCCTGTTTTACATATGCTTTATCATCAAATTATATAGGCCTAATACATATTTTCTCCCCTTAACTTACCACGAAAAGTCATTTTACCTCGCTCTCCCTCAGATGCCTCCCCTCCTGAACTTCAAAACTTAACATTTAACATCTCAAACTCGGCTATTTCTTGACACGCGGCAACAATAATGACAGTAAGCAACGCCCATGAAATCACGGAAAAATAGCGCAATTGAAGACTGTAATTGATGTCTGACGTGAAAAAAAAATATTTTAAAAAAAAATACCCAACGGTAAGAAAATGGGTATTAAAATCCAAATTTTTCCATTGTTCTGAGAATTCCTAATTTCAAAATATCCCTTAATTTTCTTCCCGTTTTCTTTTCTCATCTCCTTAAATTCTTCATTTTCTTGATATGAAGCAATATTGTTTTCGTTTGAGGTTTGCAATAAAGAATATATTCTTCATCCTTTCATTTAAATTTATCGAGTTCTTTGGTTTTGTCTCTATCGGACATTCTATCGTTAGCGCAGACAATCGGCTGTTTTGAGAACTAGCTGGACTGATGCAAATCCAGGGAAACGTTTATTTTTATGGATATGCAATGAGTATTTTTGTTTCATGTGATAGTTCAATAATGATCAATCAAATTGAAGTTTAAATACATAGAAAAATCAGAAAAGTAACAACTAAAAATAGTATAAGAATAATATGGCTTTATATATAATGCCACCACCTACCTACCTTTGGACCATCATTAATCCCAGATCCACTGTCTGTAACAGGTACTGATGTACCAGTACCATTTACTGTCTGTGATGCTTGTCTTACAGTATCATCAACACAATGCTCTACACCTACAGCCTCATCAATAGCAGGCTCATCTACTGCTTGTGATGTTTGACTTACACTAGGACTAATAGATTCCTCTCCACCAATATATCTAGGGTTTGGGTCATTTACAAAAGTACCCCATCCAGTGTATTTCCACGAATTTATCTGCCATTTTTTACCTAATTGACAAAAAAATATTAATTATAAATGCTGTAGTGATTTGTCAGACAAAACAAACCTAAAAAAAAAAAAAAAAACATGTCATCAGTGTTTATAACCTCAAATGCAACTCAACCAAAGAACATATTCGAATTACATTGGTCATTTTCCCACAATTTCAACCAAAAAACAAAAAAAACCCAATTTTTCATTTTATTACGAAACATAAAACCCTAAAAATTATTTAAATTTCTTCAAATCAAATGGTTTTAAAGTTCAAATTCTTAACCAAAAGTATCACATTTCCCATTCTCAATAAAAGCAAAACAAAAAAAAAGATTAAAAAATAAAACTCACCAATTTGGTTCTCCAAGACCGACTGTGGTAGTATAATCATCAAACCTTCAATTCCTATCTTTTCTACTTATCTCATGCAAGGGCAATAACCCAATGAAACGAAGATCAATGGGTTGTGTAAGAAGTTGTTTTTTTTATTTCGTCGCTAGCAGTGGAAGCTAACTGATTAAACAATCCAAGTCTTAAATTCTATTTCACAAGAAAATATCATTGTCATTAAGGTTACTGTGAAACTTTTTTTTTTTTTTTTTTTAGTTAAGAATATTTATTATATTTTATATGGATTTATTTAACAAATTTAAGTTATGAGTTAGAAGTGATAATTTAAAATATAAATATGAATTTTAGAGTCAATTAAGTATATTTTGTATTTATGATATTTTAAGGATATTGTGATAATTTTTTTGTCAATAGTAATTTGATATTTTAGTATTTTCACATGAATTTATACTATAGAAAATTTATGTCACATCTCCACTTTGAAGATATGACGATCCTAAAATATGCACATGATTACCAGTCGATACCCGTAGAATTTTAAATCACATATCCAATATTTACCAAATCAGTTCACATCGTACCCAAAATCACAACTTGCACGTAAGCACTTTTATATCTTCCTTATACTTTACTTCAACCACTTAATCACATTTATCAATTATCACATACAATAATTCTCTTACGATTTTAGATTTCATCATTTCATATGAATAAAAGTCATATTCATTAAGTTATTCCAAATGTACTCGTGGAGCTCTAAGATTTAACACATAACTTTTCAAAGGAAATAATTATATTGAAGTATTGTAATCCCAAGTTTGGAGAAGGAATGACTTGAGAATCACTTGCTCTAACTCACTCCTAAACAAAATGATAGACAACCATATAGTGAGTACAAAAACTTAGTGAGCAACCACTACAATACTTGTAAGATTAGGTAAGCAAGGCTAGCTCACAAGGATGATTTACAATTTGTTAAACAATGTACAAAGGAATAATGAAGTAAAGAGTTTAATCAAAGAATAGATTATCTTTGCACTCATGATCATTATTGAATAGATTATCACTGCACTCATAGTCATTAAGATACAATAAAGTGCATGACAGAAATAATGGGCCACTAATTAATGTAAAGCAGAGGCTATATGTCCCGATAGCATGCTTTGTCATTTATTGTGCACAATGCCGATAAATTTCCCCTACCTCATCGGATGAGGTAGTTCTGTCAATAGCATCACTTATAACTCATGTTGGTTACTTATATAATAATTAAGTCAATTGAACAATGAACAATTTCACTCTTTAGGTTCAATCAATATAGAACAATTCAAAGTTCAACTCAATAGTTTAATGAAATTCAATGCATAAATAGTTTGATCAATGTGGCTCAAATAAGGGATAATGTACAATTTTGACCCTGTCATTTAGTTTTAGGAGCACATATCCAAAATTTAAATTAATCTGGACGCTATACAATTAATGGTGAATTTTCAAATTCATACATGTTATCCTGTAATCCAGTTTCGAGAAGACTTTACTTCTTCCACTATAATTCAATCCGTGTCTATCTAAATTCAAAATTGTTTTACAGGCACTTAGAATATATAGGAACATTTTTCATGTTTATCACTTTTCCTAATTCAGATTTCAAGGTTATCAAATCCTCAAAACTCAGTTTTACTTTATGCATGTCTGTCAGTCTGGGTCAGTTGCACTTATAGTCTAATATCTCTCTACTCACTTAAAATTTAGCAAAACCCTTTTACCAATATTTAAAGGACATATAAATCTACAACTTTCATACTTTACACTTAAGCTAATCCAGTCATTAAGGCCATGAAATTACTAACTCAAACTACTGCTTGCACACAGAATCCAAATTTCCATATTTACATATCAATTCTTGTTTTGATCATTACACTTTTAATACACAAACTTCAATATTAAATTCTAATCTCATACTTATATATAATTACATTCTATCTTATATCATCAAATTCAAAAATCATCTAACTTATACATATAATTAAATTACATGGAATTCAATAATCAGATTTTTACCTTACCAAAGTTTTTTCCTTTGTCACATTTATGATTCTCTTCCACTTACACCTCAAAGTCTCACTTCTTCTATGTAATCTCCTTACTTCAAGTTACCTTATCCACCTTATGACAACTTGATTAAAGATTCTTATATATGAATCCCATCATAACCATGTTCAAGGAAAAAATTTTGTTGAAGAAAGAATGTAAAAAAAAAAATGATGGAGGAGTGAGCTACAGTTTACTTTGGAGATGGAAACAAGAGTTGGGTCTTTTTATTTTTATCACTTATAACTATTATACATATACACATATATATATATATATTCAATAAAATCTGAAAATAAGTATAATAATATTTAAATTATATTTGATGGAAAATTGAAGAAAAAATCTAAAAAAAAAAAATCTAGAAGAATTGAGAAATCTCTATAAATGGACAAGTGTCCTTATCAATTTACTATAATAATAAACAAATAAAACTATTAGATTTTGGCTAGTAAAATGGACATGTGGCCAACCATATTTGAAAAGAAAGAGATATTTATTTGGTTTTTATTTACTAAAGAAAGTATGGAAAAAAATGAATATGTATGTAAATTGTCAACTCTTTAAAACTTGACAAGTGTTAAACTTTAGCAAAATAAGATATTTATGATGGCTTTGCCAAGTGTAGGAAAATTAAAAAAAAATTGGTGAGTCCCAACTTCCACTAAGTTGAAAATTTCATATTTCATCCTTATTCTTTTTAATCCTTTGCATCTTTATCCTCATTTTCCTCTAATCAACTTCTAATTCATTTTTTTCTTATTACAAATTACTCAATTAATGACTCTCTATTTCTATGTTTAACAATTCATTATTTTCTCTTCACTGGCTTATTTAACTGCTTAGCAATGAATTTCTCATAGGTTTTCAGTTTCTCATTCTATTCTTTTCTCTCCATTGATTTAATTCACTTAAATCTAATTAATTTTTCCTAGGTGTTAAAATTTATATGATACATAATTAAATATTGTGGTTATAGAATAATTTAAATAAAATTAATGGTTAATTTTAGAAAATAAGATATTTATGAGTTAAATTGATTAAATTAGTTAAATAGTGGATTAATGAACAATTTAGAGTTAGGGTTTCTAGTTCTCTTTTGATGATATTTAAAGAGCTATTTTTTTAGAGTAGTAGCCGTATTTTGAGAACATTAAAGAAAAAGGAAAAGAGAAAAATATTACAGAAAATAATTCTGTAAAAGGAATTGTAACACCATTTTTAAGATTTAATTTCAATCTTCTTTCGATTTCATGGAGTTAATAGATTATTTTTCTAAATATTATTGATGTATATTCATATTTAATGATTTTTTAATAATTGTCCTATGAGATTAAGAGAAAAGAATAGTCATAGATGATTAAAAATTTTGGTTAGGTTTTGATAAATTGTTTATGAAGTATGATAAATAATAATTAAATAAAAATATTTTATCTCTGATTATTACTGGAGTTGATTTTAATTTTAATTTTAATTGATTTAGTTAAAGAACACAAAGAATTTAGAGTTTATTAATTAAGAATGACGAGTTAGAGTTTATATTGATAATATACTGAAATTTCGAATTACATAACTTTTATTTGAGAAATACTTTACGGTAAATTTTTGATATATTTGAGAAATAGATATTTAATTTATGTGTATTAAATTTTAAAATGATCTGACGGTTGGATTACCTTTTATAATAGAATTTTTATAAACTATCTAGTAAAGAAATATATTCAGGATAGCTTTAAAACGTGAATTTTTTGAAGGGACAAATAAAATCATTTTAATTTGAATTTTTTAGGGTTAAATTAATTGATATGTTTTGTGTATTTTAAAATTTTTGTATAATTTTTGGAGTTATGAAAAATAGGTTTATAAGCTAAGTTTTATATAATGTCAGTATCAAGGCAGCTTGTTGTATAGTCAAACTTAGATTGATATTCGGATACTCAAAAAAATTTCGAATGTATAGATTTTTTTTAGACTTATATTTATGTATATGTTAGATAGTTGGTGTTAAAATTTGAGTTAATTTGGAGAAGGTTATGATACTTTGTAATACAAAATATATATGCTGCCATAATGAGTTTATTGAAAAGAATTTGCGCTTTAAGTTGCATTTAAGCATGCATTTCATATAAGTTATTAGTATTGTATGTGCATATGTTAATTGTATATGTTCTTGGCATTTTAGATTATAGAATGTTAATTTATTATGTATATATTCAGGTGTTGACTTGGGTGATTAGAAAATTGATTGATCTTGTTGTAAATTATATGATTTCAGGTGAGAGAATATATAAAATTCAATTGAAATAATTGAATATTTATATGTGTGATTTTTGTCTGAATAAATTAACTGAATTTGCTTGTAATTAGAAGTTTGGAAAGACAAACTATATAATATTAATAATTATATGATATATAAATTTGTTTGTACTGTATGTATATATGTAATGATTGTCATTGGGTTTTTGATATTAAAATTCATTTATATCTAAATTTATAAGTCATTACTATTATTATTACTTTTATTATTTTTTATATGATATTTTTTTGAAGTAAGATAAATACTTGAATCTCACATGGTACCTGGATTTCTCTTGGATTTCGGCCTTATATGTTATACGTATTTGGCCTATGGAGAATGATCTGGTGTATACTACACAGTGCTTATATGCTACTTGAGTTTTGAACCTTATTATTATACGGATCTTGGACCTTATATGTCTATGTGCCACATATATGTAAAAGTGTTCAGTTGAAATTCTCCCACATTACTTGTTTTAAATAATTATTTGTGAACTTATAAGTATATAAGAAAAAATTATTTATATAAGTGATATATGAAATTTATAAGTTCTTATGTTATATAACTTAAAAAAAAAATATTCAATGATTTATTTAAATTACTATTGGTATTTGAATTATTGTTACTGATTGTATATGTGTTAAGTATGTATATGTTTAAAATATTAGGTTCATTCCCTGCCTTTATATATTTTCTTATTAAGCGTGTAGTTTGCTCACTTCTTCAAATTTTAATTTCTTTGCCAGTTTATGGTCTTATTTTGACAAGATTTTCTTTCTTTTTTCCAAAGTCAAGTTATTATCTTAAGAATAGTTATGAGTAATTTCTTTTGAGAGTATTTTAGTTGATTTTCAAATATTATTTATGATGAATTTTATTTGATTTATTATTATTGATTAATAGTATTTAAATGTAATATTTGATAGATATAAGTAATTTATTAAATGTTAAAATGTAATTTCATAAGTTATAGGTATAACATTTGTTAGGCTTGTAAGTTAGATTTCGATTATGACCCCAAATTTGGGTCGTAACAAAGGTGATATTAGAGCTTTGAACTTTATAGTTATTTACTAGGAAATGTATTTACATATAATTTTTATTCTAAATATGAATATTATAATTTTTTTTTTTTACAATTATTATTGTTATAATATTCAATGATTATTTAGTAGAATAAATTATTATTTAATTATTGAGATTTAGTTTAATTAATAAGTTTATTTTTATTTTTTTTATAACAAATTAAATAGTTTCTCACATTTATTTTCATTATTGGTCACAATCATCTTTAGTATTCAAATAAAGTATTTAATAGTAAAAGTATTAAAATACTTTTGGTTATAAAAAGAAAATCAAATTTCAAATTGATTAGTTTTTATTTTTAATTTTGGGATAACATTAAGACAATTGAACTCAATTTTTAGTTTAAATTTTTTTAAAATATTTATATATATTAATATTTTTAAACAAATTATGTATTTATAGCACAAAAAATATGATACTTTTCAAATTAATTAAAATGAAAGAGTTTAAAAATTGTTTTTGTTATTTATAATTGAAAACTATTTTTTATTATTTAAAATATATGGTATAATTATTTTAGAAAAATTAGATGGTGAAATTTAAAAAATTAATGTTCAATTTGAGCTGTTAATGAAAAAGAAGAAAGAAATGAAGAGAAACCGTGCTATATTTATAATATATAAATATACAAAGAGGTGCACATTTGATAAATAAAAAGGTCCTTATTAAATTTTATATTTCTTAAAATTATACGTCTATTATTAAATTTTATATTTTTAAAATTGTACTCATTCTCTCAATTGTGGGTGTTATTTCAATGAATGAATAATCATGTTCAAAAAAAATATTGTTATTGCATAAGGAAATTTTATTATAGTAAGATTTATATTTTATTTATTTATTTATTTATTATTATTATTGTCGTTGTGGTTGTTCTGATGTTGCATAAAGAAATCTTATTATTATAGAGTTTAGTATTTTATAATTTTCTACAAAAAAAATTATTCAATCAAATTTTTATTATTTATTTAATTTTATTTCTATTCTTTTAATTCAATAAAATTAATCATAAATATTTTGTAAGAATAATGTGTTAAATTAAATTTAAGTCCTATATAACTTTTTGCTGGAGTATTCATTAAGTCATTATGAAAGGTTTTAATATTTTATTTGGATAATAATTGCTTTATATTTTTTTAATTTAGTCTTATTTTTATATTTTCAATTTTTTAAATGTGAAATTAAAAGTTAATTAATTGAAATTGAAATTTTATATATAGTTTTGTCTATTAAAGAAATAATGATAAATATAATTTAATTGCATTTTTTTTTTAATTTTTTAATATAATAATAATAATAATAATAATAATAATAAATTAATAATTTATAGTGTTATAAAATATATTATAAATATATCTTTGAATTTTAATATTCTTCTTTCCTTTTTAAATTATTTTAAAAATAATTAGCTAAAAATCTGTAATATTATGGTATATATAAATATATTTTATGTATTATTTTCTACATATAGTAACTAATATATATAACTTATTATAATATAAAATATCTATAAATTGAAAGAAGAACTTGACGTGCTCCAAAAATTACTATTATTTGATTTTATAACTGTATAGATGTTACGGGTGACATCGGTTCAATTTGATTGGTTTGAAAAATTATTATCAAATTAAATTAATATTTTTCAATTTAAAATTTTTTAAATCAAATTAAATAATCATTATAATTAAACTGTTGGTTTCAATTTAATTTAATTCGATTTAAATATTTTCGGTTTGTCGGTTTCAAACCAAATATTTTTTTTTTTAAATATCATTATTTTATTATAAATTTAGGAAAAAATATTGATAAAATATCAAAAATAAAAAAATTTCAAAAATAGTTTAATATTGTACAACCCATAACTTATTTATTCCATTAATTAACACACAAAAAATTTATATTTTTTTCTCAAAAACTAAATTTTTTATTTATTTTTAGTTAATTTTCATGGATGGTCATTTTTTTTAAATTCTAAATTAATATTAATTTAAAAAATATGTGGTATTTTGGTTTGATTTGATCAGTTTGATTCGGTTTAATCAATTCGATCGATTTGACTTCCCTTTAATATATAAAGAGATATTTTATTATTTTCTATGTTCAATTAACGAAATTTTTAAATAATTTTGGATAGAAGAAGTATTTTATTATGGGATTTTTATAAAAATACCGAAAAAATAAGAAAAAAAATTCATTTTTACTGTTGTAAAAATATTACATATTTAAAAATATTTTTTCAAAAATATGACATATATCAAATATAAACAAAAAATATATCAAATATATATCAAAACATATACTAAAAAGGATAAAAATGAAAGAAAAAAAATCATAAAAATAAAAAAATAAAAAAATCGTATATTTGTGTAATTTTCCTTTTATTAACGAAACAAAATGGCTCAGATTATCAATGTTATTTTTTGGGCCCAATTCATTAAATTCATCAGGGTTAATTATAATTAGATTCCTGCATTTTGACCGATTATATTAAAAAGTTCTTATGCTTTAAAAATTATACTAAAAAATCCATGCATTTTGGTTCTGTTAAACTAAAATATTTTTCAATCCATTTTTTTTTATTTTTCCGTTAGTCAAACTCTAAAAAGTCAAATTTTACTTAAAATATATTTTTAATACCTAAAATACCCCTTCTTCATACAAAAGCAAATACACCTCCTTAATCCCTCCAATACTCAAACAAAATAACAAAAAGCTCAATTCTTCTACTATGTAACTCCTTAATCCCTCAAATACTCCAACAAAACATTGAAAAGTTCAATTTTTCTACTTTATTTATCACCATGATATTCATGTCGGGAAATGGTGATTTGGGTGTGTTGTTATTGGGTTTTAGACACAAATAGTTGCTCCTTCATGAGATTTTGGTGGTAGATTTCATGCAAGATTTGCTTTGTAATGGGTTTCATAACAAAATCCAATACTCCGTGAGAAAGGTTTGAAGAGGCGAAAATCGAATGAAAAAACAGAGATTTACTAGGAATGAGACGATTGTCATTGTAGTGGAAGCGAGTGGGCCACAAAGAGAATAGTAGCAGAGTTAGTAATTCTCTGGGTTTCATGTAAGATTCGCTCTGCAATGGTGATTCAACAACAAAACAGAAGATACTTACAGAAAAAAAAAAGTGGTTTTGACGCGTTTATGCTTAAGATCAGGAGCAGAATCCATAGAACTAGAAGAGGATCACTGCCGTTAGGAACAACGATAGTGACCGTAGAAGCAGAAGGAACGGTGATAGGAACAGTAGCATGAGAAGAAGTGGAAGGAAAGACGGAGTTGAGGTCTTCTTCGTCTTCCTCGTCAGCTATAACTTCGTCATTTTTGTAACACCCAAGATTTTGATTTGCATGATTGTATGAGGTTATCGATTGTCATATGGTTATAGATTGTATTGATTGATTGTTATAGAATTATTTATTTGTTATTGATATTGCTTAGAGTGTGTTAGTTGATCTTAGAGTTGTTTTGGTGAGTGTTAGAATGGTCTTGAGAAGTGATTGCCTTGATGAAATTGAACCTATTGTTTTCACGGGCGTGAACTCTTCTCACAGCCTTGAATTTGAACCTTGTTATTTCACGGGCATAAACTCTAATCACAATCGTTATTTTGCTCTCTGTCTAAATATGAGAAATTGGATTTTTGTTTGTTCACTGGTGTGAAACTCATTCTTCATGGGTGTGAAACTCATTCTTTATAGACTTGAATTCTATAAATATAAGTCATTTTTCAGATTTTTGAACCGGAACCACAAATTTTATTTCCTTTTTCTTCTCATTTCCTCCCTTTGCTCAACTAGCCATATTGTTCTTTGACTATCCAAATAGCCATTTTCTTCAAGGATTCTTCATGGAAAAAACACTCTAAGGCATCAAATCACTTTCAAGGGCATTCTTTCTCAAGAAATCTCTTTCTAGGATTTTGAAGGTAAATCCTAGATCTTGTTTTATAGTTATTTATGGGTTTTGGTATTGTTAGATTAGTATTTATAGATTGTTGGTAGTCTTTTATGAATATTTATTGCCATTGATTATGGTTATTATAGGAGATATAAGATTTAATGATTTTATGTGAATAGTAGGGTGAATAGAAATTCTTCATTTAATGGTTTAATTAGTATTAGAAATTAATTTATTAAGTACTAAGGGGTATAGAATCCTAGAATTCTTTGTATAATATTTTTGGGGAAGGAAACCCTAATTGACCCATTTTTGGGGATTTGTTATTTTTAGCTTGGTGAACCTAAGGACCTAAGGATTATTGATTGTGGTGATAGTTGAGCTATTTGCTTTGGATTGAGGTAAGTTATGGGATAATTGTTTTTTGTTATGAAATCCACACTTGTTAATATTGTTCTTAAATGAAGTTTAGTCATTGTTCTTGGACTAAATTTCATATTGAATATTATTATTTTGATATTGTAATATCATTGGGCCTTAGGCCATCATTGAAATGTATCACATTTGAAAGACCATTTGGATCAAGCACAATTATTGACAATCTATTGAATATTATTAATGATATTGATAATGTGAGGTCTTTAGACCCACCCATTATTCATTGTATCGATTGTATGGCTATTGGCGATTTAGAACACTTTTCCAATGAGGGAGAAATCATTGGATTGTGTGCACCAGTGACCTAGCTGATAAGGTCAAATTGTATCAGCGACTTTACCTAGGGGAGGCCTATCGGCCCTAGGGCATATGTTCTGATCAAACATACATATGGTATGAGATCGTAGTATCTCAATGGATGGATGGAATGGATTGATGGTTGTTCTATCATCACATTGATGAGCGCCATTTCTTTATAGGCACGTATATATATATATTTCTGTCATTAAATGTATTCTTATTATTCATAAACCGTTGTTACTATTGTTGTATGTGTATATATATATATATATATATATATATATATATATATATTTGATCAATCAATGTAAAACACTAAGTATTATTGTATCTCTATAACTTATTGAGTTTTTGACTCATTCTTTCTTCTATTATGAATTTCAGGTGCTAGAGAACATGTTGACAGGATAAACGGAGTTTCTTGATTGTTTTTCTGTCTCCAAGAAGCTAATGTATTGACTTGATAATCATATGATGCTTTGTATTATTTTGGGAATACTAATCATAGTGGCTCTGTAGATTAAATTACATTAGAATTGAAATATGATTGTACTTATTGGTAATCCTTGTTCCTTATTGATGATGGTATTTTGTCTTTTGATCGATAAGAAACAAGTGATATTGTATTGATGGATTATCTATCTATTGAAGTATATTTCATGGTTATAGAATATTATTGATGATTGTTGATCCATGTTTGGGTTCTACGGGTTTATGATGGCCTTAAGCCTACCCTTGCCCTTGGACTGTCATACTTTTGGTTTTGGGGTGTGACAAAAGTGGTATCAGAGCTATAAGTTTAATATATAGATAGATAGATAGATGTGTAAGTTCACTGGCTTAAGTGTGATTGAATAAGTAAAATATAGAGCATAGGATTCATGTCTTGTCATTGTTTTCTATTCCTTTGGTATAGATCTTAGTTTGTTGTCATGTTATGAATCTAAGTTTTTTGTTTTCCTTTATCAGCATCGAGATGTCTCTAAGAAGAGGTAAAGGTCGTGGGCATGGGCGTGGACGAGGCCACCTTAGAAGGGAAGATCCTTTAGAGGAGGGTTCAGTGGGTAGAGTCGGAGAGGGAGTAGTTCCTCCACCTGCACCTCATATGGATGCTGCGGTGGCACAAAGATTTGATCAGATGCAACAAAACTATGAGAGATTAGAGACGCTTATCACACAACGATTGCAATAGCCGATTCCTCCAGCATCGGTAGCTCCTATTTTATCGGTGGTTCCTCCACCATCACCTTTTGTGCCACAGGTTAAGGAGGTGTCTTTCGAGAAGTTTATAAAACTCAAGCCTCCTGAGTATAGGGGAGATGTGGATCCCACTAATTTCCTTGAGATAATAGAGGATAAGGTTCAACTTTTCAGGACACCAGATAGAAGGGTAGTGGAGTTTTGGGCCACTTGATGTGGAATAATGCCCAAGATTGGTATAAGAGAAGTGTGACTGGTTTTCTCAAGGCTAATGTGGCTATTACTTAGGAATAGTTTAAAACTATGGTTATGGATGAGTTCCTTCCAGAAAGTGTGAGGGAGGCTATAACTGTAGAGTTTGAACGACTGGTTCAAACTATGAAAATGAGTGTATCAGAGTACGCTAGGAGATTTAGTCGGCTAAGTAAGTATAATTTAGCATTGGTTTCTACAGAGGCTGCTCGGATTTAGGGCTTCAAGAGAGGTTTGATTCCTCTATTATTTCATGTGATAGCTGCTCATGAGTTTGACTCATATTCCAGACTGGTGGATAAGGCCATAATGATTGAGAGTTGGGAAATGAAACTGAAAGCAGAAAGAGAACAGAAGAAGAAGGCTAGAGTTGAGGGTTCCTCTAGGTCTAACAGGGATAACAATGGAGTAAGAAGCATAGATATTTTGAGGCAACCTACTCCTCAGAGTGGGTTCAAAAGATAGCTAGAAAGATCACAGTACAAGCCTAATCCTTTTAGATATACTTTACAGATGAGCAAAGGCACAACTAGTTCTGCACCTTCATGGGTAATTTTCAGTGTCCTACTTGTAGGAAGAGGCTTTTAGGACCATGTCATGTTAAGATAAGGGCTTGTTTCCACTGTGGACATCTTGGACACTTTGTGAAAGATTGCCTATGGACAGTGATTACCGTGAGACCACTAGCTTCATAGTCTACAATTCAGATAGAGAGAGTGGGAAACAGTAGTGCTCAAGCTGGGATAGGCCGAAGTTATGGCAGTGGTATAGAAGCGAGATGAGGATCAGGTTCAACTGCAAATTAAGCTCCAAGTTAGACTTCTTTTGGTAGAGGAAGAGGGAGAGTTTTTGCACTCAATCAATAATAGGCCCAAGCCTCTAATATAGTTGTCACAGGTATTCTTCCTATCCAAGCTCATAATGCAAGAGTATTGTTTGATTCAGGAGCATCTCATTCTTTCATATCATCTCGCTTTGCTAAGAAGTTATGCATGTTGTATGAGTTGCTTTATGATGTGATGGTTGTGGCCACTCCTTTAGAGGAGGAGATTGAGGTCCGAAATTTATATCCTACATGTGTTGTTAGTATTGATGGAAAGAGTTTGGAGGTAGACTTGATTGAATTGCCAGTGTTAGAGTTCGATGTTATCTTGGGCATGGACTAGTTGTCCAAGTATTTTGCAACCATAGATTGCAATCGAAAGAAAATAGTCTTCAAGTCACCTAAGGGTTAGGAGTTTGAGTTTGAAGGGGAAATGAGTGAAGTACCCTACAATGTGATATCCACCATTGGGGGCGACGAGGATGCTAAGGAAGGGTTGCCAAGGTTACTTGGCATATGTTCGTGATACTTAGAAAGAAGTGAAGGGATTGGAGCAGATTCCAATTGTGAGTGAGTATCCAGATATTTTTCCTGAAGAATTGTCAGGTTTGCCGCTGGAGAGGGAGATTGAATTCAATATTGAGTTATTGCTTAGAACGAATACGATCTCCATACCTCCATATCGCATGGCACCAGCAGAATTGAGAGAGCTGAAGGTGCAATTACAAGATTTGCTTGACAAAGGATTCATCAGACCTAGAAGCTCACTATAGGGTGCACCCGTGTTATTTATCAAGAAGAAGAACGGTTCTATGAGGTTGTGCATTGATTACCGACAACTTAAAAAGGTGACTATTCGCAATAAGTATTGATTTATTTGATCAATTGTAAGGGGCAAGTTATTTTTCCAAGATCAACTTGAGGTCGGGTTATTACCAGTTGAGGATTCAGAAGGAAGATGTGTCTAAGACGGCATTTCGGATGAGATATGGCCACTACGAGTTCTTGGTGTTGCCGTTTCACTTAACAAATACACCAACTGCATTTATGGATTTGATGAATAGGGTGTTCAATCCATTATTGGATAAGTTTGTCATTATTTTCATTAACAACATCCTTCTGTATTCCAAGAGTAAGGAAGAGCATGAAAAACATCTTCGGATTGTATTGCAGACTTTGAGAGAGCATCAATTGTTTGCCAAGTTCTCTAAATGCGAATTTTGGTTGGATAATGTTTTCTTCTTAGGGCATGTGATAAGTAAGGAAGGACTTAAAGTCGATCTAAGGAAATTGGATGCAATCCTTAATTGTCCTAGACCTACGAATGTGTCAGAGATTCGGAGTTTATTGGGTTTGGTAGGCTATTATAGGAGATTTGTGTAGGATTTCTCCAAGATTGCAGCTCCATTGTTTGGGCTCACTCAGAAGCAGGTGAAGTTTGTATGGACAGATGACTGTGAATGAAGCTTTCATAAGCTTAAGACTTGTCTCACGACCGCACCTATCCTAGCTTTACCTTCTAGTGAGGAAGGATATGTTGTGTATTGTGATGATTCTAGAATGGGGCTTAGGCGTGTGTTGATGCATAATGGAAAGGTAATAGCTTATGCTTCGAGGCAGTTAAGGAAGCATGAGATGAATTACCCAACTTATGATATAGAGATGGTAGCTGTGATTTTTGCATTAAAGATATGAAGACACTATTTATATGTAGAGAAGTGTGAGATCGTCACTAACTACAAAAGTTTGAAGTACATCTTCCAGCAAAAGGATTTGAACCTTAGACAAAGGCAACATATGAAGTTGCTTAAGGATTATAATTGTGATATATTGTATCACCCTGGAAGGGCGAATGTGGTAGCAGATGCTTTGAGTAGGAAGTCTATGGGAAGTGTAGCTCAAATTCAAATACATAGAAGGTCTTTGATCAAAGAGTTGTATAGATTGCATGATTTGGGGATTCAATTTGGCTTATCGGATTTAGGAGTACTTTTGCCATATTTTCAAGTTAAGCCACTTCTCATTGATCATATCAAAGAAGCACAGGATAAAGATCCTAGATTGGTTAAGCTTAAGGATGATGTGGAAGCTAAGAAAGCTCCAGGATTTGCTGTTGTGGATGGTGTTGTGAAGCATGGTGATCATTTATGTGTTCCTACCGTGGATGGATTGAGAGAGTTGATATTGAGGGAGGCACATCATGCTACTTATAATGTGCATCCAGGTGCAACAAAGATGTGTCACTACATCAAGGGATTGTATTGGTGGAATGGAATGAAGAAAGATGTAGCAGAGTTTGTGGCAAGATGTCTAACTTGCCAGCAAGTGAAGATTGAACACCAGAAGCCTTTTGGATTGATTCAACAGCTACCATTGCCAGAATGGAAATGGGAGAGAGTTACTATAGATTTCGTGGTTGGATTGCCAAAGACTTTAAGAGGTTATGACTCGATATGGGTGATAGTGGATCGATTGACTAAGTCTTCTCACTTTTTGCCAGTTAAAACTACATATTCGGCTTCTCAATATGCCCAATTATATGTTGATGAGATAGTGAGATTGCATGGGGTTCCAATATCGATCATATCGGATAGAGGCACTCAATTTACATCGAGATTTTGGAAGAAACTTCAAGAGTATTTGGGCACTCAATTAGACTATAGCACAACTTTCTATCCTCAAACTAATGGATAATCAGAAATGACTATACAAACTCAAGAGGACATGCTAAGGATGTGCATTCTAGACTTTGGAGGTAATTGGGACAAGTATTTGCCTTTGATTGAGTTCGCCTGCAATAGCAGCTATCATTCTATCATTCGGATGGCACCCTATGATGCTTTGCATGGTAGGATGTGTAGATCTCCTTTGTGTTGGGATGAAGTGGGTGAGAAAAGCATTGAAGGTCTTAAGTTGGTTAAGTTTACATTAGAGAAAGTGCCTATCATCAATGAGAGGTTGAAGACGGTTTTCAGTCGCCACAAGAGATATGCTGATCCAAAGAGAATGGATGATCACTTTTCTATTGGAGACATGGTTTTCTTAAAGATCTCGTCAATGAAAGGAGTCCTAAGATTTAGCAAGAAGGGTAAGTTATCTCCAAGGTACATTGGGCCATTTGAGATATTGGATAAGGTTGGGAGAGTTTCTTATTGGTTAGCGTTGCCGCCTAATCTTGATAGTGTGAATCCAATGTTTTATATTTCGATGCTTTGAAACTATAAATCTGACACTTCACGTGTGCTTTAAGTTCAATCATTAGATCTTGGTCCGAATTTATCTTATGAGGAAGTTTCAACGTCCATTATCAATAGATCGGTTAAAAGACTTCAGAATAAGGAGATTCTAATAGTTAAAGTTTTGTGGAATAACCAAACCTTAAAGGAATGCACTTGGGAGAGTGAGTAGAGCATGTAAGTGAAGTGTCCATATTTGTTTCATACTTAAGGTAAATTCTTAATTTGAGGACAATTTTTCTTTAAAGGGGGAGAATGTAACACCCAAGATTTCGATTTGCATGGTTGTATGAGGTTATCGATGGTCCTATGGTTATAGATTGTATTGATTGATTGTTATAGAATTGTTTCTTTGTTATAGATATTGTTTAGTGTGTGTTAGTTGATCTTGGAGTTGTTTTGGTGAGTGTTAGAATAGTCTTGAGAAGTGATTGCTTTGATGAAATTGAACCTATTGTTTTTACGGGCATGAACTCTTCTCACAGCCGTGAATTTGAATCTTGTTATTTTACGGGCGTGAACTCTAATCACAACCGTTATTTTGCTCTCTATCTAAATAAGAGAAATTGGCTTTTTGTTTGTTCACAGACGTGAATTCATTCTTAACGGGCGTGAAACTTCGGGCTTTATAAATAGAAGTCATTTTTCTGATTTTTGAACTGAAAGCACAAATTTCATTTCCTTCTTCTTCTAGTTTCCAACCTTTGCTCAACTAGCCATATTGTTCTTTGATAATCCAAATAGCCATTTTTTCAAGGATTCTTCATGAAAAAAACACTATAAGGCATCAAATCACTTTCAAGGACATTCTTTCTCAAGAAATCTCTTTCTAAGATTTTAAAGGTAAATCCTAGATCTTGCTTTTATAGTTGTTTATGGGTTATGATATTGTTAGATTAGTGTTTATAGATTATAGATAGTCTTTTATGAGTATTTATTGTCATTAATTATGGTTGTTATGAGAGTTATGAGATTTAATGGTTTTATGTAAATAGTATGGTAAATAGTAATTCTTCATTTAATGGTTTAATTGGTATTAGAAATCAATTTATTGAGTATTAAGGGGTATAGAATCTGATAATTCTTTGTATAATGATTTTGGGGAAGGAAACCTAATTGACCCATTTTTTGAGAATTTGTTGTTTTAGACTTGGTGAACCCAATGACCTAAGGATTGTTGATTGTGGTGATAGTTGAGCTATTTGCTTTGGATTAAGTTAAGTTATGGGATAATTGTTTTTCGTTATGAAATCCACACTTGTTAATATTATTATTGAATGAAGTTTAGTCATTATTCTTGGACTAAATTTCATATTGAATACTATTTTATTTTGATATTGTAATATCATTGGGCCTTAGGTCACCATTTAGGTCATATGCAATTATTGAAAACCTATTGAATATTGTTAATGATATTAATAATGTGAGGTCTCTAGACCCACCCATTGTTCATTGTATAGATTGTATGGCTATTGACGATTTAGAATGCCTTTTTCAATGAGGGAGAAATCATTGGATTGTGTGCACCAGTAACTTAGCTGATAAGGTCAAATTATATCAGTGGCTTTACCTAGGAGAGACCTATCGGCCCTGGGACGTATGTTCTGATCAAGCATACGTATGGTATGAGATCGTAGTATCTCGATGAATGACTGGTATGGATTGATGGATGTTCTATCGTCACATTGATAGGTGCCATTTCTTTGTAGGCATATATATATATATATGATCTATTCTTTGATCAATCAACGTAAAACTCTAAGTATTATTGTATTTCCATAACTTATTGAGTTTTCGACTCATTCTTTCTTCTATAGTGGATTTCAGGTACTAGAGAACCTGTTGATAGGATAGATAGAGTTTCTTGATTATTTTTCTCTATCTAAAAAGTTAATGTATTGACTTGATAATCATATGATACTTTGTATTATTTTGGGAATACTAATCATAGTGACTCTGTAGATTAAATTGTATTAGAGTTGAAATATAATTGAGTTTATTGGTAATCCTTATTTCTTATTGATGATGGTATTTTGTCTTTTGATCAATAAGGAACAAATTTATTATATTGATGGATTATCTATCTATTGAAATATATTGCATGGTTATAGAATATTATTGATGATTGTTTATCCATATTTGAGTTCTACGGGTTTATGGTGACATTCAGCCAACTCTTGTCCTAGGACCGTCGCACTTTTGGTTTTGGGGTGTGACAGTTTTCAACCATGACATCGTCATTTTCAAGATCGTCATCTTTAAATCTGGAAAAATTGAAGCTTAATGGAGAGACAAAGACGAAGACGAAGTATTTATCTATCTCATTCTCGCTATTAGCTCCACCAATTGACAAATACAAAGTAGTATTAGCCGCCGTACTTCCTCTCACATTTTTCCTAAAAAAAATCAACGTTTACTCCATCACATGAATCCAATCCCACCATTGATCCAGATGAACAGTGAGGAAGAACAGAGAGTGGAGCTGTAAATGATTTTGTGGAGCTATTTTTTGATTTCCCGAGGTTGATGTGAAATTTTTATTTGTAATTTGGGTTTTGATTTAGATTTTAAATGCTACTTTCTTGTTCTTGTTTATGAGTTTAATTGGTTATTTTTGGTGGTGATAGTGTGGTAATGGTGGTAAAAATAAAAATTTTGATGTGGTTGAGAAAAATGGTATTTGAGTGAAAATTAGATTGAAAATGAGGGATATTATGATTATTTTATATAAATTTAACAGAATTTTTAATAGAAGAAACTCAAATTTTAACTCAAATAAAATGTAAAGACTTTTTAGTATAATCGGCTAAAATATAGGGACCTAATTGTAATTAACCCAATTCATGCTGTTATCTCCTTGCGCAAGGACTTGCCACCATAGCAAACGTGCTGTGCTTTGCTCTGCCGCGATTTTCATACTCGTACACTCCCACTCTCTCTCTCTCACATCGCAGGCATTTTATTGTTGGTTTCATTATTGTAATAAATTCAATTCGCAATTTGCAGAAGTTTGTTGTGGACACCTTTGATGGGTCCTTTTACGTTTGCTATCGATACAAAAAACACTTCCAAGGTCCCTTCTTCAGGTAATAATCCCCATTTTCTTTTTCTTAATTAATTGCTAATCTTTGAGTTTCTTTTCAGTTGTTTATATTATTATTATTGTTTTTCTTTTGCTAAATTTCCTATATGGGAATTTATTTTTTCTTTTTAATTGGGTTTTTGCAGATGCACCAATCAAGAAAATGCAAAGCTCTTCTCAGCTGGAAACAAGAAGAACGTCTTTTGCATCAATGAGTGTGCAAGAAGATAAACCATTTGATTTTTTACGTACTTTATTTGGTATGCTTCAATTTCTTACCCTTTTTTTGGGTATGTTTTCAGTATAAAACCTCAGTTTGCAATTTACAATTTCAGTTTTTTGATTTGTCGTTGAAGAATGGGGCTGTTAATAACCAAATTTTAAAAGGGTTTTCTTCCCACACCTACTTTAATCTTTGATTGGGTCCACCTATAAGTTCTCTATGTTTCTGTATGTGTGTGTACTTTGATTTATGAACAAAGTTATATATCCTGGTTATTGTATGAATTTTTCTAATTGGGTTGGGAACTTTTGTAGAGGGAGTTATAGCAGGAGGTACAGCTGGTGTTATTGTTGAAACAGCTTTATATCCAATTGATACGATAAAGACAAGGCTGCAGGCAGGTTAAAAAAATTAGTGTTCCACTTTCATTGTTAAAAGTTTTAAATTAGCTTTAGGATTCATCTTTCATTATTAATTGTTGTTGTAGATTGTCTTATATTTAATGTCAAGTCTCCTCTGACTGTGTTGATTAAGGGATCCTACTCTTTCATTACTAGCTAGGTATATATATATATATATATATATATATATATATATATATATATATCCAGGTTATAGGCTAGGCAAATCGCCCTTTTATCACTTCTGATACCCATGACCATGAATCACATTTGGCACAATAGCCAACGAAATTGATGTGATTAATAGTCTACCAACAAATTCTTCTCTCCTATTTATAACTGTGCACATGTGGTTGATTCAGAAGGTACCTGACTTTGTTGAATGAAATGCATTCACTTAGTTGTGTCTACACGCAGTCATGCTATAACAATGACTTGCTGAAATATACGATTCAATATATTTTATAGGCTGCTCGTGGTGGTGGAAGAATAGTTTTGAAAGGTCTTTACTCTGGATTGGCTGGAAATCTTGCTGGTGTCTTACCGTAAGTATTTTGTGCAGTGTGCTCGTATTTTTGGGTCATGCACAATTTAATTCTTTAATATTATTAGAACTTTAAATTTTTTATAACAACTCTTTGCTGTGTTATTATCCACTTTGTATAATTAGTTATCTCAATCACTTAGCCAATGGCTTTAAAGTCAAACAATTGGCATATCTAAACCTAATGTTAATTATTTATTAACTTCATGAAGACAATTCAATTCATGTAACTCATCCATACTGCTATGGCTGTCGAGAAGTAGAAGAAATAAGTTTAACATTATAGTTAACAGTTGAGTATTGCTGTGCTATGCATGGCTAAGAAAATCTTTCTTATTGAAGTTGCGTGTTAATTTGATGTCGGGAAAGATCTTGGTCCATGTAATACCTTTTCGGTATATCCATTATTAACTTTTGGTTCATCATTGGCGTTGTTAGTGATTCTTCTTTTTGCACAGGGCTTCTGCATTATTTGTTGGAGTATATGAGCCTACAAAGCAGAAACTGTTGAGGATCTTTCCTGAAAATCTTAGTGCCATAGCTCATCTAGTAAGATTTTTCTTGTTCTTTAAAATGTCTTATGCCATGTTATTGTAATGTTTGCTTGGGTATCTGACTGGTAGTTGCTGAGAAATAGATGTTTTTATTTGTTAGTTTTTCTATGAAAGGTTAGATGTTCTTATTTGTTAAACTTTCTATGAAAGCCTGTTGAGGTGGAAAGATAACATTTCAGGGGAGTGGCAATTTATTTAGCTGTTTGTAGTTCCAAAAACATTATGCAAGCACAGCACTTTTGGTCTCTCCACACTTCCCTGTGGCACAAAAATTCCATGCCATCTCATTTTATTTGCTTATCTTTGAGTGCATCATTTATTATATTTGAGGCCAGGACTTAAGGTCATTCTGTATAGCAACTTAAATAATTTCCTATAATAATCCTCCAAAATTTTAGTTGCTTGAGCTAAGTTTGTTTGCATTAAAGTGTTTTTCCCATTCATGAGTATCATTTTCTTGCATTGTAATACAAGGTTTTTGCATTTGTGCAGACTGCAGGTGCCATTGGAGGGGTTGCTGCTTCTCTCATTCGTGTTCCAACAGAGGTACATTTTTATATCAAGAAATGTGTTATGAGGCATTATTTAATATTACTATCCTTGGTATGAACAATTTCCAGGTTGTTAAGCAACGGTTGCAGACTGGGCAATTTACCTCAGCTCCTGATGCTGTCCACCTTATTGTCTCTAAAGAAGGTTTTAAGGGGCTCTATGCAGTAAGTACCTCCTCCAAATTAAACCCAGAGGTCAATCTATATTTGTGTGCAATCTAAGATCTACGTTGCTGCTCTGAATTAGCAAATTAAACTTCCAAGTTTATTCCTGTCATTGTAAAGATTGAAAATGTTTTTTTCTGAGACTAAAAGGCTTCTTGTTGTTTTGTTCTTTGTATAATTATTTATGGTTGTTATACTTGACAAGTATGCCATTATCCTTTGCGTTTCACAATTTTTTATAATGGTGGCCTGACTTGACCTCTATTATTTTGTGTAGGGATATGGATCACTTTTATTGCGAGATTTGCCATTTGATGCAATTCAGTTTTGTATCTATGAACAGCTTCGGATAGGTTATAAAGTGGCGGTATGCTCCTCATCATGGATAAATGATATTTAGAAGTGTGTTGGGTAATCTTGTTGCCTGGCAGTTTATAATTCCTTCATTATGCATCACACTTTTCACTTGGATTCTCTTTTGCTATTTTAATAATGCTGAGTTGCATTTACTGAGGTTGCTGATTCACCGATAATTTTGCTGAACAGAATTTTGGTTGTCATTTATTTTCAAGCCCATATATAATCTACACAAATTTCATGAAGGTATATTAGTATATGATCATTTTGAACCTGAAAATATTCAAATATAGAATTATGAAACGCAGTATTGTCACTTAGCTTCACTTATGGACGTTCCCATTAGGCTCAACCAAAAAAGGGATCATGTGAATCTCTGCTGGTGCTCTGGTTTTAGGTATCTGCAATCTCATTTGGAAACAATGAATGAAGGATTTTATTTTTTCCCCTGCATTTTTCTTTGTGAATACTGGCACAAAGGTTATTGAAACATTAAGTAAATGTGAGCCAATTGTACAAAGAAGCATTCTTCTTGACAAGTCAATGTTGTTTATGTTATATACTTCCAAGCCTAGATATCATGCATTTGAAACTATGGTCAATATAAAATTAGTAATATAATGCTATTATTACTTATTGCTGACCTTACTGTATAATGACAAAGGTGCTATGCACTGCACAAATCCAGTATCTATTTTCTTTGATTGCATTGGATTTAAATCTTGATAGCAACGACCCAAAACATATCAAAATTGTTTACCTCTGTATGTTTTCATGCTTTTGTAATCCCAAACATGTCTGCAAGAGTAACTGTTACGTGTGAAAACATCGAGTCATTGATAAAGTTTTTCAGTTGTCGGGTAATTAACTTCTTTCTTGCTTGACTTGTAAGCAGAGTGAGAAATAAAAATATGCATGCTTTTATCGATAGATAATTCCTCTTTTGCTTTCTCTTGGCAGGCACGGAGAGAATTGAATGATCCAGAAAATGCTATTATTGGTGCTTTTGCTGGTAATATTGACTTCTTAAGTCGATGCATACAACTGGAGTTGGTCATATTTAATGTCCTATATTTCATACCTGTAATTGATTGGTGCTTTTCCTTCCACTACTTCTGAATTTTGTTCACATGTTTGAGACTTGGTTGAGGAAACATGATATAGCCAGCTCCATAGTAGTCTAAATGTCCATTACGTAGAGTTGAAATATAAGGGTTTAGTGAGAAATGAGTTGATAAATTGTCCATGCTTTACCTGCATAAGGGGACATCTGCCCATGTGATATAGTTCACATGTTTGAGACTTGCCGGCATGATTTTTAGCTTACAACTGTATCTTTCTGACAGTCTTGATACAAGTACATTTGCTACTCACCCTGTAGATTAGTGTCGTTGTGGTGGAAATTGAATAGAATCATAAGATGTAAATATAGAATGATTATAACAACAGTGTCCGCAAGTGAATTTGTGAATTGATTTTTACCTGTTTATGCTTTACAATCCTTTTTATTCTGTCGCGTTTGTATCTAAAATGTAAAAAGTGAGAAATGAGGTTATGAATTGTCCTAGTTTTACATACATAATGTGACAGCTGCCTATGATATAGCTCCTGGCTCTCATGAACTTGTGTGAACAACTGCATCTATAAGTGAACAATTATCATGAATAGATTTCCTAGATGCTTCCCATTTTGTGAGGATTGACTCTCCTCACCCCCACCCTTTCCATCTTGCTCTTCTAGATGCGTCCCATTCTCTTCAACATTCTTATGCATATAAGATAATTTAACAATCCCATGCATGTTGAATATTATCTTTTGTAGGTGCACTAACTGGAGCTATAACTACACCACTTGATGTGATTAAGACGAGGTTAATGGTTCAGGTATGCTCAATATCTAATCTGCTGTTCTTTATATCCTGGAGCCTGTTATTTTAAGTTTTTGTCTTATTATTCTTCACAGGGTTCAGCTAACCAGTACAAAGGGATCTTTGATTGTGTTCAAACTGTTGTTAGAGAAGAAGGACCCACTGCTCTTCTCAAGGTGCTTATGTTATCCATATTTCCCTTTTTACCGTACAAATTGAAAATCCAATGATATGCTGTATAATGATCTCTCACCAATCATTGTGATGGTCCATATCCATTTTAGTGACAAGAAAAAGATCTCGTGACTATCTGTTCATGACCTACTAATCTTATGATACCACAATTGAGATTTTCTGCGTTAATTGATCAGATTATTGTTCACATATTTTTGCATTGCTCGTGCCTTGGGCAATTATACATGTTGCATATGTTTGCAAACAGATTATATAAATATGCATATAGATTTAGGTTCGTTTTATACTTTAATGTGGACCCAGTAGCTGAAATAATTAGAATTTGTGTATGGAAGTACAAGAATTTGTGGGTCATGAAATGGTGATTGGTGTGAGAATGATACTTCATTAAACTAAACCGGAAAATTCTTGGCATATTGAGGAGAGAAATTTCATTTCCTTTTCTCATTTGGAATTCCTGTCTGACACTGCAGGGCATAGGGCCTAGAGTTCTATGGATAGGCATTGGCGGTTCAATCTTCTTTGGTGTATTAGAAAGCACAAAGCGGTTTCTTGCTCAGAGGCGTCCTACAGCTAGTCCACAGTCGAAACTGGATAAAAAAGGGTAAATTTAAAGGCCTATGTCCCCATGTGGCATTATCATGCACACGTCCTTTGAACACCGAGAAGCATACACATTTCCTTTGTCCACCTGTTGCGACTCGCCGCTCATGGCTTCAATGGGAGTATGGTTAAAACTGAAGAGGAGTTTTGAAGGATTCTATCAATCAAATCCTTTGAATGGGGCATACTCATTTATGATTGACAATGAAAAGTTCATCCATGCTTACATTTATGAATTATGCATAACAGAACACAAGTGAGGCTCCTTGTATGTGGCATGCAGGTTAATTTAAAAGGAACAAAAAAAAAATGTTGTAGTTTTGAACTAAAAGTCATTGATTATGTGTACTTATTTATTTATTATTGATCTACGAGTTAAATACATTAAAATCTCAGTAAATTAATACTCGATAAATTAATAATTTTTATTATATAATAATTTTTTACAGTTCTGATTTAAACTAATGGATTAAATTAATAATTTTGATAAATTAATAAGATAGTATTTTTTTAAAATTATTATATGGTTTTATTTATATTATAAATTAATAATTTGTTAATATTATATGATAATAAAATATGATATGTATTTTATTAAAATATAGTTTTAAAAATTATTTAAAATTTAAATAATTTTACTTTTTTTTTTCACTTCATTTAATTTATATTCTATTTATAATTTTTTTTAATTTATTTAGTTTATATTTAATCGATTACATATTTTTTTATTTTATTTCAATTAGTTTAAATTCAATTGATCATATTTTTTTTATCAATAATTTAATTTATATTAAATTGATTATAATTTAATTTATATTAAATTGATTATAAGATTGAGAAAATATCAATAAATTTTTAATTGATTAAATATATATTTATTGAATTACAAATATATATTTTTAAATTAATAAATTATTGATTAATTAATATCTTTTTTAATTAATTGAATTAATGAGTTTCAATAATATTAGTTTATATAGGTTGTACTAAGGTAGACTCTTCCAACAAATGATTCTGGATTTGTGTAATTAACTGCTAATAATTATTTTAATATTTTTTTATTCATTAGCGGAGTTGTCTGTCTTACACAACATGATTCAAATGTGAAATCTTTTGATCGAAATCCCTAAACCTTTAGTCTTCTTGATATAAATTCTTAATCTCAATCTTTTTAATCCTTAGAGTTTGGTAATTTCATTGAGGACTGATACCAGGCCCATAAAATATTGGGCTTTCCACTAAACAAAATGACTTAGTGGGCTGCAGGGTCCGAGCTTAAAAATAAGCAAGCCTAGAATTACACCATTCTAATGGAGCCAAGCAGACATTCATAATTAACCAAGATCATGAGTTTATTCCATGATCTTCTCCATAATCCCGCTAAATTAAGAATTCAAGCCACCATTATATAGGTATAAAAACAACTTCGTCATGCCTAAGCAAGCAAACTAATCCATATTCAAACTAATCCATATTCTAACACTTTCAATATTTCATCATCATCATTTACTATATTTCCAAAATATTAATTTGATTGTTAGAGTGTCTGTCCAAAATAAGTTCCAAGTTCCGACTGATCTAACCATTTGTCTTGCAGACTAATTATTATGGGCTTTAAGTAATGTTTTCAGAATCGGAACGGTTAAACAATCGGTGAATACAGAGGGTCAGAGGATTAGAGATTCGACCGAAATTGAATCGATTAAACCGAAAAAACTGATATACTTATATATGTATATATAATTTAACATTTATTATATATATGATAAAAATAAATATAATACAATTATGGTTAAATCAAGAAGTTATATAAGACCATATTTTTTATGGTGTCAATCCAATCACATTAAGTCAAAAGTTATATATATATAGTAAGTTATGGACATTCACTTGCTCAAACATTTACTCACACAATAGAGTGACATGCAATAGAGTCATAATTTTGACGTCGGGTAAGTTTAGGCATTAGGTAAAATTAAAATGAAACTATTAAAATTCTCTTAATTTCTTTTAATTCAAAATGACGTCATTTTGATAAAAAATTAAAATTAAAAATAAAAATAAAAAAATAAAAATGTTGACCCACTCGAACCAAAAAAATTGATTCGGTTCTACTAGTTTACCGGTTAACTCTTCGGTTCATCGATTTTTTAACCGATTTTTCGGGGACGGATAAATGGGGGCTGATCTAATCGATTCTTAGTTTGATTCTCAATTTTTCGATTTGATAGACTGGCCCAGTCTGATTTTAATAACCATGGCTTTAAGATAAGCTTTGGTATCTTCCAAGAGTGGAGCCTTCTCTTAGGCAACATATTTCTTCTCCTTCAATCGTTATGACATAGGAAAAGGAAAAGAAATTCTTCTTTTATGTACTCTTCCTACCATTCTTGTGTTTAAAAATCAAATATGATGGTGGTAACATGCATGAAGCAAGAGTTTGGTATGATTTTTTTTTTGTCAAGGGCAATTCAATTTAGAATCAACTCTACTGGCTTTGACACCTTCATTTATAGTCTTCCATCATCCAAAGTGAGATAAAAAACCAATGCCCTTACCATTTTGATGGAAAGGTGGATGAATGCTACTCATACTTTTCACATTCTTATTCTACTTATACTTTTCACATTCTTATAGGTGAAATAATCGTTATTCTTATGGATTTTGTAGATATTATGGATATTTCTTCTGAAGGTGAACTCATTTCATTTGATACCTTTTTTATGTGAAAGTAATTTCTGAACCCAAATAGAATACATGAATGCTCGTCTTGGTGTTAATCTAACTCCAAAATATGTTGCAATTTCTTATACCGAATTGAAGAAATTTGTAAATAATAGGACATCACTTCACCCAAATTAGTGGATCAATAAGCAAGGTGCTTTCTCATTTATCTTTTTGGCACTACTCTTTTTGCCAATATATCCAATATCGTGGATCTTTCCCATTTTCTACCTTTAAGGGATCTTTCTAAGGTGAAAAACATGAATTGAGGTTCGACAACTCTTTCCAATATTTACTCTTTCATGGATCAAGCTAGTAGATAAAAGATAGCGATTGGAGGTTATTGATGGGTTATTGAGGTAATCTCTGTTTTCACATCTTGCAATTTCCTATTTTTGAATTTATCTCAAAGCCATGTTTGCTTTCCCTCTTCCTAGATATAGATATATGAACTCAATGTAATCCCACTATGGCAATACTCCTAGCATGAAGAATATGATTTAAAAATTTCTAATATAATTTACACCCTAAATGCAATATTAATGATCAAATATATAAGCAAAGCTATTAAAAAGATAAAGATAGAGAAAGTTTAGCCATTTTTATAGTGGTTTAAAGTACAAACGCCTCTTTTATGTCCACTTTTCTCAATATCAAACTGATATTGAGGTTTCACTAACTACGGGTTCACAACCCAAACTTTTACAAGTAGTTTCTCCGGGATTACGCCCTTTTATAATGGGATACCATCCAAATTTCATTCAAAGAACAAAGATTGGAGATTTACAAGTTTCTCTAAAACTGTAATGAAGCTATTTGAAAGATATAAGTTGAAGTACAAATAACTTTACAGGTTTGAACACTAAGAGAAATAAAATTAAAGACCAAGTATTCAAGATAACAAGAAAAAAAAAGTATGAGATTTAAACAATTGAATAACCTTTGGAGAGCTTTTCAAAGGTATTTCTAATTTCAAATGATCATTTAGTTATAGTCTTCAAGCATTGGTGATAAAATATATCCTTTCTAACTGTATTTAATACAATATTTGCTTCAAAAATGGCTTCCAACGACTATAATTATTAGCAGATCCGTCTGATGTGACAGTTCAACTCCTTGTAACAGGTGTTATGGATGAGTAACGACCATTATGGCAATTTTTGTAACGTGCTTGAAATAGCTCTTTAATTGATTGTGCAAAAATTGGTCCTTTCAAGCATAACAGACGTTATGAACTATAACAAATTTTTTGGCTGTTTAATGGCCGTTTCTCTTTGTAATGAACCTGAAAGATGTTTCTATCTGATATTTTAATATCTGCAATTTTTGTCATTTTAATTAATTGTATACTTAATGAATTTAAATAAATTGAAGATATGAATGTTTGAGAAATCCAGAAATTTTTGGTTGCAGGATATTTATGAACTGATTGTGTGATTTTAAAGAAATAATTGGGTAAAGTGTAAACATAAAAATTGTAGGTGCATATCTCATCTTTAATTCTGTAAAGTGGTTTTGTAAAATTCTGTGTGTGTGAGGAGTTATGCCTCCTTGTGCAGGACCTGTCTGGTTTAGTATTTCTGTAGGAAATCTGTAGATGTTTGAATTTTCTGGAAATGACTGAGGCTATTTGAGCCAAAAGTGTAAACATGAGAAATGTTACTTTATGTGTTATGATGTTGGTTGTAAAATTTCAGAAGATTTGGATAAGTATAACTCAGTGGAGAGTAGAATTTCTCAGGTCTGTTCGGATGGATGTTGGGCAGTAAGTCAGGGTGAATTTTAGAGAGTCACCATGGTTTGTGTAGTTGCCTTTGTGATTTGAATTTTGGATATGTTGAGCCCCTGGATGTCTATTCTAAGTGACAAAAAGAATCATGGAGTTTGAATATTTGTAGCTCAATTTGCGAGCTGATTAAGTATAAGTTGTCGAGGAAGGGTTTCAGCTTGGCAAAGATTGGTAAGGCGAGCCGGCAAAATGCGAGGTGGCATTTGCGAGCCGGTAATGTGAGCAAGTGAAGAGGCAAAGTGAGATTGCCTAGGTGGCAATTGGCGAAGAGGCATATGTGAGGTGGTATATGCGAAGTGGAGTTAGGTGAAGAGGAATTTGGCAAAGAGACATATGCGAGGTGGTATATGCGAAGTGGAGTTAGGCGAAGAGGAGTTTGGCGAAGAGGAATAGGCGAGGTGGCATTATGCGAAGAGGCATTGCCAAGGTGGCATTATGCGAAGAGGCATTGCCGAGGTGGCATTATGCGAAGAGGCATTGCCGAGGTGACATATGCGAAGAGGGAGATAGGCGAAGCGAGTTGGCGAAGAGGCATTGCCGAGGCGGCATATACGAAGCGTCATATGTGAAGAGGAGTTCGCGAGGAGTGTTTGGCGAGGCAGCATATACGAGGTGGCATATGCGAATTAGATATGCGAAGTGGGATTAGCGAAGTGGGTTATGCGAAGTGGCTTATGCGAAGTGGCTTATGCGAAGTGGCAATGCCGGAGCAGATTGGTGAAGTGGGAATTGTGAGCTGGCTTATGCGAGGTAGCATCGCCGAGGCGGGTTGGCGAGCGAGATTTTGGGGCAGTGGCCTATTTAACCAAGTGCCTAGTAGCGATTTTCTGCACGATTTTCTTTCTTCTTCTCTTCGTTCTTCTTCAGTTCATCTCAGAATAGTTCCATTTATTTTCTAAGGCATTAATACTTAAAATTAATGCATTAGATCTCTAGATTATCATATTTTAAGGCAGTAATTGTCAGATTCAAATAGATTATCTCAGAAAATTCAGTTTTGGAGAAATAAGGTAAATTTTCTTCAAATGTCATTTTTTTTAGATTAATAAAGTCTGGTAGTTAGAATAGTTAATTATGGGTATATAGAATTTATTACAAGTATTTTGAGGCTATTAATGGTAATTAATATTGGAGAAATCAAAATTTATGGACTGTCATGAATAGTAACGTGAACAGTAAATTCGAAATAAATTGCAGATTTTTCTTTAAGAGATGAATTAAATTGATGTTGGGAATTAAAAATAGAAACTCTAAGATGGTTAAATATTAAGAAATCATGTTGAGTACTATTGATTAAGGAAAACCCTAATTTTGAATATTTGGAGAAATTTCTTAGGAGAAGAAAATCAAGGAAATTGAGGAGATTGTGGTTGAGTAAATTGTTAAAGGAAATTGAAGGAGAAATTGTGTAGAGGTAAGTATGAACATTACATTTGTTTGTTGCTTCTTTGAGATGATATGACCAAGCATTCTTAATGTTAACCCATATGATTCTTGTATACTTGATATTATGTTATCAGACTATTAATTGAAAATTTTATGATATCCTAAAACCGAGATTTACCATTTGTTCATGAGATTACCATGTATATATATATATATATATATATAATGTAAGTGACTTGGTCAACCTTCTTGGATCAAGTTCATATGATTCTTACTTGTTAAACTTGATGGAAATTATGATATATATTGATGGTCTTGTGACCAATATGTTCCTTGTGAGATTGAAACCATATGACCCTATGGATAGAACACTATTCCCAATGAGAGTAAATTCATTGGTTCATTGTGCACTTTGGGAACCTAGCTGATACGGTTTTTATCAGTGTTCCACCTAGAGGGGACCATGAGCTCTAGGTGTATTCCTGGCCAAGCATGCATTTGCAATAAGGTAGCAAGGACTACCGATGCGCTTTGTTGTGATAGGTAGCATGGCTACTGATGCACTCTGTAGTTCTACCATGTTACTTGATAGTGCTATTCGATTGTGAGCACCTCTGTTCTTATAAGCCTAACCACACGGTGATTCTTACCCATGTTCTTGGAATTGATATTTCCTTTAGATTAATATATATATGTATACATATTTCTTTCATACTGCATGTTCATATCTTACTGAATTGAAGGCTCACTCATCTTCTGTGGATTTTAGATGATAGTGTAGCTCGTGAGGGAGCTAGTAGAGAAGATCAAGCTTCTTGACTTATTCTTCCAAGAAGCCTCCATTGTAATTATTTTGAAATATATTTATGTATATTCATTGTATGGTATTATGGTACAGTATGTATTGGGAGTATACTCTAGAGCT
>CANXYC011562118.1:0-17059 GCA_948193065.1 Aleurites moluccanus | reverse complement strand
TATATAGATTTATAAAAATTTTTATAAAAATAAAAACAAAAAACCATTTACTATATAAACACATCTCTCATATATATATATATATATATATATATATATATATATATATATATATATATATATATATATATATATATATATATTCAATTTAATAAAATATATATACAAAATCTTATGTAGATAATTTGTACATATAAAAATATAAAATTTAAAAGTTTAAAAGTTTATTGACTTAAAATATCTAGAATTTTTTGACTTTCTATTATCTATCCATCATTCGAAAATAAACTATTATATCTTAAATTTATTATATTAAGCTATTTTTTTTCTTAGAAACATTTGGCATGGATTAAAAATATAAATGACATTTAATTAATAAGTCCGTTTCTTTTTTATGAGAAATTAATTAAATAGTTTATCACATTTATTTTTGTGACAATATATATATATGTGTGTGTGATTTATAAGATAAATAAAGACATTAGGCCATGAATTCAACCAAAAATTTTATCAGCGCTCTTAATTTTAATTAATTAATTTATTAAATACTCAAAATTACAAAACTATAACTACTGGATATCTATTTTTATTTTCTATAGGTGAATACAAATTCAGAAAGGGTCTTGGTCGTAGGGCAAAGTTCCTGCAGAACACACAAGGCCAAAACCATAACAAGTACAATATCCAAAGACCAAAAGACTGGAAACTTCTCCCAACATTGGAACAAAGTTTACGTTCCTACAAAATTCGGAAGCCTAAAAACATAAGACTACAACCAAAGACAGAAAAAGGGAAACTCCCCACAACACTGAAGTCCACTTTTATTGAATCTTCAAATAAAAGAATTCATTCTGAATTCGAAGTCCATTATTATATATATTTTTCTTCTCCTAGCGTATTGACTATTGAGTACATAAATACAAATATCAATTATGTGTACTCTGATCGGTTTCCTTACTCTTTTTATAAGTATTGAGTTTTCATTAGTAATATGGAAGAATTAGTGGGTATTTGAGAAAATTTTGTTATGCATAATTTAATTTTTAATTTTAATTTTTATTAGTAAAATAAAAGAATTAGCCTTTTTTTATGCATTATACTCGTTGAGTTAATGATAGTTGTTAACTGTTATATAGTCAAATAATTATTATTTATAAAAATTTTAATTTAAAATTTTTTGAAATAATTACTATTTATTTAATAACAAGACTAAATTATTATTTTAAAAATAATATTTAAATAAAAAAAATATTTATATTTATTATCATTAAACATGTTAATAACTAATAATTAATAATAATTTTATCAAACACTTGCAATAATAAATTTTTAGCTAATTATTTAAACTATCAATTTAATCGAAGATGTCTTACACTTTATTATGTAGTACATAATATTATTTTTACTATTTGGGTTTTCATAAATATAAAAAATATATATATAGTAGAAAAAAAATAGAAAATAGTGTATGAGAGAATTATTATTGGTGAAAAAATGAAGAGGGATATAAAGTTTTGGGAGTATATTTAGGCACAACCTTACTAAATTATACAAAATAATAACAGAAGGTAACCCAAAATCGTATACTTTACAAACCATATACAAGCTTCTAAACTAAATAAACCATACACAAGCTTCTAATTAAACTCATCAATAGATTCACTAACTTGTCCTGGCTAGTGTTTTCCAAGAGTTTTGATCAATTTTTTATTATTTAATTTCTGTTTTCATAAATTATTTTAATTAATATTAACTATTATTATTATTATTATTATTAATTTTAAATTTTAATATAAAAAATAATATATGTGCATAATTTTAAATATATGGGGTCAGTTGAAATATTACTTTCATGTAGGGGTGAAAGTCAAATCGATCAAACCGATTAAATTAAACTAAATTGATCAAATAAAATCAAATCGAAATCGATGGTTTCATAAACTATTTAGTTTGATTTGTAAAATAAACTGAAAATTCGATTTGATTTTCAATTTGAGTTTATATATTAATCAAACTGATTAAATCGAACTAAATTGATTAAATCAAATTGAAATCGATGGTTTCATAAACTATTTGATTTGATTTGTAAAATAAACCAAAAATTCGATTTGATATATATATATATATATATATATATATATATATATATTACAATTAAATATATTTTATTTACAACAACAGATTTTTTAACCTAATATTAATTTAAAATTTTAAAAAATAACCATTCATGAGAATTAACTAAAAATAAATAAATAAAATTTAATTCTTGAGAAAAATATAAATTTTGAGAGTGTTATTAATGAAATAGACAAATTTTTCACTTTATCAAATTTATAATAAAATAATAATGATTTATAAAAAATATTTTTTTATTTGAAATCGATAAATCGAAGGCGATTAAATTCAACCAAATCAAATTTAAATTAATAATTTGACTATATTAATGATTTAATTTAATTTAAAAAAATTAAATTAAAAAAAATAATTTAATTTAATAATAAACTTTTAAATCAATTAAATCCTACTGATACCACTCGTTGGTTAAGAAAGCGGACAGCTAAAATAAGAAAAAAGAGACCTTCTCCAGTGTTGGGTTGTTTTGGACCCCATGCCATGGAGCCTCCAAATACTTGGTTTGGGATTAACATTCACAAACTGCTATTTCGGTTGTTGGGCTTCACCTTATTCTAAACCAGTTTAATAGGCTTCACGTTTCTATCAACAACTGCTATTTCAGTTGTTGGGCTTCACCTTATTCTAAACCAGTTTAATAGGCTTCCCAACATTATAAGCCATCTGTTGCTCGTTTTTTAATTTTCAGCATTAGACATATGAAGGTATAGTCTGATAATAATTGCATATATAAATAATACAATAAATTCATATTCAAATCTCCTTTCTTGAGAATCATTCATTCTTCATCATCAATGGTCTGATAAATGGCACCAAAGCTCTCACGTTTCTATCAATTTTGCGTCAATGTTTTTGGGTACTGCCAATCTAGGAAGATGGAGTCTAGATAAATCAAATCTAATACAAATCTGGGAAGATGGAGTCTAGATAAATCAAATATAATTTAAAGTCATGTCAAATGTTAGAGCTTATATTTTTTTTTGAAGTATCAACCTCAAATATTAATCTAGTTATATATAAATTTATTTAATATATTAAATTAATATAAGGTCTAATATCATATTTAAATTTTTATTTTTCGTGTCTTAACTATGATATTATGTCAAAATTTTTAAAATTAGATATTAAAATTAAATAATTTAATTATAAATAAATTTATTTAATATTTTATATTTAACCAAATCAGAGAATTTATTCTTACACTCAATTCTATCTTTTTATTTGTTCAATCATTTTGAAGGTGTTTTCACAATTTAATTGCCAAAGAGTGGGTTTTATTGCAAAATAAAATTTTGTGAAACAAGCTGTTGCTTTACAAAAAATTTAATTTGATACCCAAAATTCATTAACTTAATTAACTAAAAAAATTTTACCCATTATAATAAATTGGAATTTTGAATTCTCAGGTTGAAATCCAAATACCCACATTATGGCTTAAAACTTCAAACTTCAAATAAATAAAAATTTTGCTCTGGTGGTGTTTTTTAAATTTGGGGCTCATCCTATTTGAACTCGATTCAACTCGATCCATTTGAAACTCGTCTTTTAAGAAGGTTGGACGAGAGAATCATAATTATATAGGAGCTTGCACGAGCCAGTGTTTTTAGTTAATAACAGATTAATATTTTAATATATTTTATTATTTAAGATAGAATTTAGATAAAATATCGGACTGGACCAGCCCAAACTTCGATTGAAGTTAAAATATCTCAATTCAACTTCTGTCCAGCCTATCAACGATTAGGTATAGTGATAAGAGTTCGGCGCTAGAGACAAGACCTGTCACTGTGGCCGCAATAATAGTTGGATTGGACGAATTGGATGTTGTTAAAATATATATTACATATTATTTTAAAATTTAAAAAATATTAAATAAATTTTTAAAATATTTAATAAATTAATTTAAAATATTATTTTAAAATTTAAAAATAAAAAAAAAATTAAATTAAACATATTAATTTATTTTAAAATGATATTTTTAAACTTTATTTTGTAAAATTTTATTTACATCTAAACAACCCTATTAAAACATGGGGAGAAGTTAGTGAGATCGTGAGGAAATTGGAAGTTAGTGGTTTACCTTTTCTTTTTTTAAATATAATTTGCAAATAAGACATTGCATTAAATAATGGGCAAAGATAAAAAAAAAAATCCTCAATTATATCATTTAATTAATTTAAATCTTTTTTCTTTTTTATAATTTAAATAAACTCTTAAATTTTTTAATTTAATTCAAATAAACTCTTAAATATTTTAATTTAATTTAAATAAATATAATTTAAATGAAGATGTTAAATTTTCATTTAAATTAAATCTATTTGAGGCAAATTAAAAATTTCAAAATTTATTTATATAATTTTTTTAGTTTCAATTTAACCTTATCTATTTTATTTCTTTTTATATAAATTTTTTATCGCACAACTATATTTTTTTATCTATTTTATTTTGATAAAAAAATAAATTATATTTTATATTTTATTTATTTTTTTAGTAATAGATAATATCATAAACAATATAAGTTCGCATTTTTATTTTAGTTAATTTTTTAAATAAGAAAAAAATATTTATAATACAATTTTAATAATTAAACCTAAAATAATAAAAAATTAGCAAATTTATTTATCAATTGGATTAATATTTGAATTTTATTTGTTATAAATATTAAATTAAATTTTTTAAATTAAATGATATTTGATAATAAAAAATTACAAAAATATTTTATTTATTAAAGTATAAATATAATATTTTAAATTTTTTTTTATGTTTTATATAAAATATAAAATATATGCTTTAAATATATTTATTTATTAAATTAAATTATAAAATATAATTTATTTATTTCTTAAATGAAATATAAAAAAATATATTGTAAAATAATAATTTAGAAAAAGATAATAGTAAAGTAGATAAAATTAAATTGAAAATAAAGACAAAAAATATATATAAGTTCTCAAATATTTTAATTTGAGTTAAATATGTTTAATTTAGATGAAAATTTAACCTCTTCATTCAAATTGAGTTTTTTTTTTAGCTAAATTAAAAATTTAAAAGCTTATTTGGACCAAATTAAAAAATTTAAGATTTATTTGAATTTATTAAAAAAATGAGTCTAAATAAATCAAATAATATATTTCAAGAGTTTATTTGTACCTTTACCCTTAAATAATATATAGGTCAACATTATACATATATATCTATATACTAATAAAGCAAATTCTGTGTAAGAATTAAAATAAGTAGATGGCTACTTTGTATAAATTTTTTTTATCTATTTTGTGGTTATTTTAATATTTTATTTAGTTTTTGATAATTTATTATTAATACCTATATAAATTAATACATTAATTTTAATTGTGAATAATAATTAGATTATGAATTTCTATACTCCCTTCATCCCATACAAATATGTCTACTTTAACTTTCAAACAAATTAAGTTAATTTTAGTTAATATAATTAGGTTAATAAATTTTACTAATATTTTCCTAATATATCCCTTCAACAATATGTAATAACCCTAATTAATAATTTAAAACGATTAAAAGTAGTTATAAGAAACGAGCGTTGGTAATCGAGTTTTTTATAAATTTTATAAGGTGCATTGTTTAAAATTAATTATGGTTAACCTAAGTTGAGAAGATTAATAGGATGAAAAAAATAATTAGAGGATTAAATAGAATTAAAAATAATGTTAATTAATTAAATCAATTAAAAGACTTAAAAGAAAATTTTAGAAAACCTAAGTTTGAATACCTTTCAGTATTCAATTTTTAATAAATTCTAAAACAATCTTTTATCCAATTTTTCTTCACATACCTGAAACTTGATGAATAATAAATGAGTTAAAAATAAAATTAAGTGAAATTGATAAAATTTAAATGCTTAAATAGAGAAGTAAAAAATATAGAAAAATAAGAAGAGGAAAATGACAATTTTAAAAATTTTAAAAATTTGGTCAAAATTTGACAAATAAATAAAATAAATAAAAATAAATAAATAAAAAATGATGAAATGGGCTAGGTAGATGGCTAAGTGGAGGGATCTCAACCAAATTAATTTATTTTATTTCATCCAGAATAATAAAAACATAATCAAGGCTAAATTAATTTTCTTTTCATTTTTTGTTTTATTTTTTTTTCTAAATTATAATTGGTTATTAATTATTATAAATAAATAATTAGATAAAATTATCACCATCTTCTTCTTCCTCTTCCTTTGGCTGAAAATTTCTCTATAAAATTCTCCAAAATTTTACTTCACCTCAGTCACTCAGACCATTCTCCATCTTCATCAATTTTCATACCTCCATCTCCAAAGTTTCTTTTCTTCATCAAATTTGTAGATAGTTAAAAGAAAATTTTCAAAAGGTTTCAAGAGATAAAATATTTAACTAGCTCTATAATTTGATTTAATGAGTTTTAATGTTAATTTAGAGGTTTAATTAGTAAAAAAAAGTAAGATTAGAAGTAAATCCTTGAAAATTTAAAATTTTCTGTGACTTGATAGAATATTGGGATTATATTTTTGTACCATTAAAGTTAGAATTGAAAGATTCTTAAAATATGAAAATTGTAGCTTTATATGTTTAGATTAATTGTCTTTAAGGAAATTTTGTTGAATTGTTACTATGTTGAGAGATATAGACCACTGAGTAAGGCTGACCCGGATTAGGGTTTGTGTTGAGAGATCCTACTAAATTTTATAATTTTGAGGATATTAAATTCTGATTCAGGGGAAACTAAAAATATGAAAAATCTTTCCTTTTTATCTTAGCTAAGATTTCATGAAAACAGAACTGAATTTGTATATCTACATAACTCGCAAAGGAATTACAGGATGTAAGACTGATTTTGAAATTCCACTATAAATTATATAGAGTTTAAAAAAAATATGATTTTTGGATTTATTAGAGCTGAGATGTCTAGTTTAATTAGAAAAAAAATAATTAAAGCAATTGGATAAGTATAGAGGGAGATATGACTGAGAGAACTAAGGCTGCCAGTAGGATGAAAGTTAAAATTAACCCTAAGATTTGAAAATTTTAGGAAAATTAATTAATTAGAGTTTTAATTAATATAAGTTCTTATCAAATTGACACTGAATTATATTTAATTGTATGTACAACATCTAAAGGGGATGACAAAGAGGTTCATGATCACCTCTTTTGTCATTGTTGAGTAGAGAATGAAATTTATTTTGGATTTTTGCTTATAAAGCTGAGTAATATACATGTTATTTTGCTTGACATTGTTTTCAAATTAAATTATTGAAATTTTCTTAAAATTCTATTGTTAGTCAAAGATACCAATTATATGATTCATGATTAATTTTATGTCCTTTTATGATCCCAAATAATTCCTTTTAAATGAATTTGTATGATTGGCCTAATGTTTCATGTATTGAACTTTTGAAAGTGCTTAAGCTATTTTTGATATCTAATGATTAAGCACTATATGTATGTCATTAATGAAATGACAGAAATTTTAATAACATTATGCACAGTGGTTTAATGATCCTAATTAGGAGGGGGTTAATGTCATAGCCATACGGTCTGATCAACCGTTTGAGTAAATAACATGTTACCAGATTGTAGCCTCTGCTTAAATGATCAATAATGAATATGTCATTTTATGATATGATATGTTATGAATTCTTAATGTCAGTGTGGAATCGAACCTATATGTTAAATGACTTTAATTTTATGAATCTTTAACTTATTAATGATCCCATTATTATTGTACATTTTATGCTATCATTATCCTCCTTGTGAGCAACTCCCTCACCTAGTCTCACAAGTAAGATAATATGTGTATTACTCACTGAGAGTAAATTCTCACCTCTCATGGTTTAATGTTTTTAAGTTCGTAGTAAATAGTGGTGGTTCCAATCCATCTTTTCCATCCGAACTTAGAATCGGCAGTATTTATGTAACTGTCTTTATTATGAAGAATTTGTATTTTTTTATTTATTTATAGTTGCTCCATAATTATGACGGTAATGTGGGTATATGTATAATTACTGTGTTTATGACTCCGTTAATATTAGTATGAAGTATTTGAACCTTAATTAAATTGATGCATAATTAATTTATAATGTTATGATAGTTAAAGTAGGAAATTATAATATGAAAAATGAAAGTTGAGAGTATAAGGTAAAATTTTAAAAATACTAGTTTGCTTGCAGGTTGTGTAAATTATAAAAATTAAATAAGTCAATAAATTGGGTTGTTATATTTATAAATGAAACTCTGACAATTTTTTTTTTTTTTATGAAGATTGCATAAATAATTTAGAAGTCAATAATTTATAAGTTATGATGGTTTTTATAGGAATTGATAGCCTTAAATTAACTATTTCTTTAAAATCGTCGTATCATGAACTGGGAATATGATGTAATATTAAATAACACATAATATTTTATTAAAACTAAATGACTCATGTTAATAAAAATGAATATTAAATAGAGAAACATTGAAAAAGAAAATGAATTATAATTCGAAACAAGTAAAAAAAAGAAATTTATGAGATGGATATAATATTAAATTTATAATTTATTACCAATGATGTTTCATTTTTTAAACTTTTGGGTTGCTCATTAAGTTACAATATATATCATAATACATTTTTAATGTGTTATTGTAGATTTGATTTACACATACACATGTACATACACTTTCATGCAATTTGATATATAAACACATTTCTACAATATTTTTTTTACTTTTAAATTAACATCTTATAGTATAAATAAATAAATATTTGCGCAAAGCACATGATAGCAATTTAATATTTTAAAGTTTCACAAGAAGTAAAATTCTTTCAATATTTAATTTTTTTTATTTATAAGACTCGAATTTCAAAATCTTATTTTAGAAAAAAAAAATTCTTTAAGTAGAACTTAAAAAATTTTTGTTTTTAACTTTAAAAAATTATCACTAGTAAGTATAATTATAATACAAAACATCAATAATAAAAGATGAAGAGACATAATCTCACGTCATAACACTTTGACATAAAACTTACAGTTTTAGCAATAAAGTGAGCTATTATAATCGTTTACCTTTTAATAAATTTAAGTTGGACATTAATATAAAATAACTTAAATATATAAATTGAATTACCTTTTTTATTATAATTTATTTATAATTCTTGTAACTAATCAATGTAACCCATTTCGTTTTATTTTTCATTATGTTCTTTATATATTTTAAAAATAAGATTTTCATTTAATGGTAAAAGCAAAAATGAGACTCCAAGCTTTAAAATGCTTCAAGTTTGATTGGCACTGAATTTAAATGATATTTATAATTTTAAAAAATTTATTAATTTCACTACTGTGTCCAATCGAACTCCAATATCTAATGGTGGGATGAGCATATGATTATACGAGATCATACAAACTTTAATTAATAAAGCCAACAATGCACATACTGAACCTAAAAAATAGGCAAAACTTCCACTAACCAAACATGAAAATCCATCCGCTTGGCTTTCATACTATATTTTCTTAATTAATTACTTATAGGGAAAAAGTTTCATATTTTGTAATAATTGTATTAATATATTACCAAATATATTATTTTACAAATTAAATAGTTTTTTAATTAATCAGAATATTTTTAAATTAATTTACTTATCAATTGAAATTAAATTTTAATTTCGAATAAATTTAAAAATGAATTTCATATTCGATCTACACATTCAGAAATTACCTTATAAGTATTGGTATTAATAATTAAATTTAACTGATCAATAAGAAGAAAAATAATTTTTTTTTGTATAAACTAAGCTAATAGTTAGAATTATTAAATAATATTCTTATGCAAAGAATAAACATATCAATATCAAGTCATAGATAATGATTTAATTACATATTATTGATAAATGATAAATGATTACTAAGTTGATTAACTTTCATAATTATTAAATAATATTTTTAAACAAAAGAATAACATATTAATATTATATCTTAATTAATGGTATAATTATATAAAATTGATAAATGATAAATGACCAAAATACCATCAATGATGTTAATTTTGAGATATTAAATAGCCATTTTAGGCAAACGATAAACATATCAATATCAAGTATTAGTTAACGGTTGATAAATGATAAAGACGCCAAGTAAAAGGACTGAGAAGCACGAGACATGGGTCCTACTTAATGATCTCCAGATTCTAATTGGAGGGTGAGAAAAACAAAAGAACAAATTGATTATTCCAAGTGGAGAAGAGGATAGGCAGAATTTGATACAGTTTTTTGTATTAGCATGATAATGGTTCTTGAGGCTTATAATTCATTGCAAAATTACATTGAATCTCCTTCATACAACTTTCATAGCCCTTTCTCTCTCTCACTTTATAGTAAGAGACCCCATTGCCAAAACGAATATATATATATATATAAATCTGTCACAATCTATGGTTCTATCACTTGCTTTAATTGGATGGAAATGTTGGATTCTTCTTTTTCTTTTTCTTTTTCTTTTTCTTTTTTTTTAAAAAAAAAACCTTTGTTTTTGGAATTATATGTCATAAGTCATTACTAATTAGAAAATAATTTTGCATGTTTCACTAGCAATTGGGATATATATTGAATGGGATTCTAGACATATAATTGGTTGCTTTTGAACTTATTTAATGAGACAAGTTTGAATATTATAAAATTTAATTAAATATAAAAGTTTTTTGATATTTTTATTTTATATATTATTAAAATAATAATTTATGAAATCAACTCCAACTTGAATTTGAAATGTATACATAATTTTATCAAAAATTCTAATAGTAATCAATTTAAATAAAAAATTAGTCAAAATTTTAATAACTTCATGCTCATTGCTCACAAACATAATCTAATCTATTTTTTGGCTAAATAATAAAATCATATTAAGTTATTTATTTTCAATGCTAAAAAAAATAGTTAAATCAAATTAAATTTATATATTTCAAATATTTATTAAATATCCACATAAATAAGGGTAAATATTAATTGATAAAAATTAATTAATCGAATTGATGTTATTTGATTAAATTGGTTTAATTGGGTAAAATGATCGGTTTAGTTTGATTAAAAATATAAAATTTTTTATTTTTTATTTTAGGTTCGATTAAAAAATTTTATTTACCGAATTAACCAAATCGATCAATTTATTTATTTTTTTAAAATAAATTAAAATTTTCAATGTGTCAATTAGATTATATATTACTATTTATTTTTATTTTTATGAATTTATAATTTAATTGATGCACAATTACTTTGTATCCTTATATTTATGAAATATTAAGATATAATATTTATTTTTAATATTATGTGATTATTTCATGTCATGATTTATTTATTTATTTATTTTTTATATAAATAAATTAAAATATTTCATTGTTATAGATGATAAATACTTAAATTTAAAGTAAAATATATTTCATAATATTCACTTTTAATCAAAAAATAATATAATCAATTTAATCGAAATTTATTATTTTAATTTGATTAATTTGATTTTATAATTATTTTAATCCAATTCAGCTAAATTTATATTTAATTTCAATTTATTATATCTACACATTTTTAAAGATCATAGAGCATGTAGTGATAACAAATTGCTATATTAACCCAAAAAAAAAAAAAAAAAACTTTTATTTCTCACTCTTTACGTTTTTCCTTTTTTTTTCCTAAAAGTTTTACAGCTTTTTAAATCTAGATATGGGGTGTCGTTAGCAATTTATTAGACAGCTCCAAATTTATTGATTTTCATTTTTTTTTATTTATCTATCTTTTATTTGGTATCTTTTGTTCACTTTCATAGTGGTTGTTTTATTTTTCATTATTGTAATGCAAAAATCTACCATTTTCATGATGGTTTTAACAATTTTGATATGGGAGATAAATCAACACTACTTTTTCGGCGAAGAAACTTATATTAGTTTTACCCAAAGTTCAAATTTTTCTTTTTCAGACAATTACATATAGTATTTATATGGGTATTATTTAGTTCATTTTCAAAAAGTTTTAGCTCGGTGTACTGCTCAGAATATAAGCTTCCTCTTTTCAGTTTCATAGCTTTTTCAATTGTCATCGATCAGATCTGGGATTTATTTCACCATTTTACAAGTGATACTGTAATTTATTGTCTTACCTTTTATAATTATCTTTCTGAATTTTATTGTATTTTTTTTTTCTTTAAATGGAATTTCAAGATATTGAATCTAAATCAGATATATTTTATATGTGCTGAACTCCTTTGTTTTTTAATATGAATGCATTTATGTTCTTTTAGGGTATGTTAGAATTAAAGAATTGGAATTAGAATTGAAAATTTTAATTTTAATTTCAATTTTCTAAAATTAAAATTATGTTGAAATTATAATTTTAATATTTGCTTCACACAAAAATTAAAATTAAAATTAAAATTAAATAAAAAATTAGTGACAATAAAAATGACAGTGGAATTGAAAATGCTGATAGATTATCTGCGACGACAATCCGGCAAGTTATCGTCACAGAAGATGACGGTCCAATGAACCTTCATTGCCAGCGGTAGCAGTGGTGGCGAAGGCAAAATATCATCGTCGGCAATGATGCTGGGAGTGACAGTGACAGTGGGAGAGAGGATGGTAGTGGTGATTATAAAATTATAATTCTTATAGGTTAAGAATGAAATTATGGTATTATTTTTTTTAGTTATATTACAATTTCATAAAATTGTAAGTAGAATTTTAATTTTAATTTTAAATAGCTGCTAAACACTAGAATTAAAAATTTTAATTTTAATTTTAATTTTAATTACAGACTATCCAAACATACCCTTAAAGAAAAAAGAAAAAAGGAGTAGAGCATGTAGCAATTAATTATCTAACAATTACCTCACCTCGATCACACATTTTATAAGGGTTGAGGGGTGCTGTGTATTTTTACATATAGCCTCTCATGTGTCACATTTAAATGACTTAAAAAAATTTAGAAAAATTTATAAATATTATAATTTGATAGTGTTTGATGTAATAAATTTAATGATATATTTTTTATGTTAAATAAAAATTAAATGGATAACAAAAAATATTACAAATGTATTAAATCTAGACCGTTAAATTTGATACATAAAATTTATAATGTATTTTTTACTATCCACTTGATTTTTTATAACATAAAAAATATATCATTAGATTCATTATATCAAACACTATCAAATTATAATTTTTAAAAATTTTATAAAATTTTTTAAGTCCTTTAAATATGACATATGAAGGGCTATCGTGTAAAAATATACAACACCCCTCAACCTATTTTGTAACTCTACAAACAAACAATACTTAAACGTGTCAACTTCCCATTAGTTAAAAAATCTCCCTCAAAGTACAAAGATGACAATCATTAATCATCCGCATAAAAATATAAAAAATAATAAAAGTATTATGAAAAATAAATAAAACAAAAATAAGAATAAGAACAATAACAATAACAAAGATAAGAAATAAGAATATAAAAAATGGAGTTTTCTATTATCTTTTTAGTATATATTACAAAGTAATATGAACTCCTATTTACAGAATTCCTCTCCACCATATGTTACAATATATAAATTCACCATAAATTACAACATAAATTCACTATAAGTTACATTTTATAAATAATATAATAAAGCTAAATATAATACATCAAATAATGGTGTAATGGGATATATGAAGGGACATATAAAATAATGGAGTAGTAAGAAAGATAAAAGGACATTCATAATAATTTATATATTTATAACACTCCTCTTGGATGTCTGTCTTTGTAAAGAATATAACTCATTAAAACATTAATAGTAAAAATCCAGTGAAAAAAAAAACTAGTAAAAAAAAAGAGTACAATATTTTCGCATTGCAAATAGTATATTATCTCGTTAAAAATCTTATTAGGAAAAGCCAATGGAATAAAACTTTTGATTAAAGAAAAAATAGTATATTATTAAACTCTCCCTATTTGCAATATCACTGAAAATCTTTAAGGCGTCATATTTCAATATTATTAACCAATTTCTTGAATTTGCAGTAGGTAATACTTTAGTAAATAAATATGTTAAATTGTTACTTGAACGAATTTATTAACCACCAATTTCACCATTCTTTTGTAATATATTAGTGTGCCTATTGCATAAGATATGGTACTTCAGGACCAAAGATTTTTTCATTATATTTTTCTAACTGGAAAGAGTCATTATTCACATTAAGTGATCGAACAACCATTGGACTATTCAATGAATATGCTTTGTATATAAAATTATAAAGAAACTTTTTATATATAAATTAACTGATAAATAAAAATATCTTTTATCAAATGTTTAATTTGTAATCGAGATAAAATTTTATTTTTTCAAAATAATTCATCTCAAATTCCTTTTTTAAACAATATATTATTTTTGAAAGTTTTTTAGAAATTTTAATAATATTCAAATCATCAATATATACAATAATAATGGCAAATTCATATACAAATTTCTCTATAGTATTACTTTTATATTATACTTTGAACAAGTATTCACTAAGACGATTTTACCATATGAGTCCAAATTATTGTAATCTATATAAAGATCTTTGTAATTTAATTAAATAAATTTCTCGAAAATTTAAATTATATTTTTCTAACATTTTAAATCTTTCAAGGATTTTCATATAAGTATTATTCTCAATTGAGTCATATAGTTAAGTTGTGACAACATCCATTAGGTGCATATCAAGTATTTCATACACTACTAAATTAATAAAATATCAAAATATTATTACATCCACCATATGAGAATATATCTCTTCATAATCGATTTCAAGTCTTTCCGAAAAATCTTGTGTAGCAAGTATTGTTTTGTATTAATTCTGTTTGTATTGCATTTTTTCATTTCGATCAATCAACTCTATTTCAATATTATTAAACAGATTGTGGTCCAGGATAATTATTTTCATTCATAAAAATATATTACACTATATGTAAAACAATAATTAACAACCATTTCATTTTGATTATATATTTTTTCATAACTAACATAATTTATTAGTATGTCTTCATTTTTACTAATTTTAGGTACATGTACTTTTTTCAGAAATTGTATTTATGTTAGTATTTACATTTTCAATAAATAAGTTATCCTTATGAAACGACAAAATAAATTAAAACATCAACAACTGTTATATGAGATTTTGTTACTCATTTTAAATCAGCAAGTGCATCTGACAATTAATTTGCTAATTTTTGCAGATAAATTATTTTTGAACTTTTTGTTCATATTGTTTTGTTATAGGATTTAGATAATGATGAAATATTTCATATTATTGTATTTCTCAACGTTTACTATCTCCCATAATGCTGAAAATATTATTTCATCAAATGACAATCTGCAAATCAAGCAGTAAATATATTATCATTAATAACTCAAAATATTTAATTATTGAGAGAGATTTATATCCAATTTATATTTTTAACCTCTTTTGATGACTCATCTTAGTGCATTATAGTAGAATAATTAGGATATAGACCACACATTAACAAATTCTTAGATGAGAAATTTTTAGCTTTGACCAAAAGCCAATTGATTAATTTGAAAAATCTTCTAGTTTTTCAATGGATTCCAATGTGAATTTTTATTATTTTTTTCATTATTTTTAAACCAAAATGACTTAACTTATCATGCCAAATAATAAAAATATTTAGATATGTAAACTTCTGATTTACTATAAAATTCTTTTCAATGCCACTAATTTTTGTATAATATAAATAAGAGAAAAGTTTTCACTATATTTTTTTACCTGAAATAATACTTGTAATATGGAAGTATTCTTAATTGCTTCTGTTGATTTTTTTCAAATTTTATATTAAAAAATATTAAAAATTAAATAAAAAATAAATTATTTTTTTAAAATACCATCATCTTTAACGTTTATATTTTTTTTCTTATTTTCTTTCATTTTCCTTTGTATAAAATTCATATTCATATATTTTTTTTATATTGTGATTTTTTTTTCGTGCTTAATTAATAAATTAATTAATTATGTAAATTTTGATTTGTTAAAATTAAAAGAAGTAAAATTTGTGTATGGGTATTGTAATTAGTAAAATTATGTGAATAAATAAAGGTTTGATTATGAAAAAAAGTGAAGAAAATTTGATATAAATTTTAATGAAATGATATGAAAAAAAAATAATTGAAAAATTAAGAATATTTTTATCATTTTAATTATATTTAAAGGTCAAATAAACAAAATAATTAATTATTATAACAGAATCAAATATTAAAAATTCAATAATTACTTTCTTAAATTATAAAAATTCAAGTATTATTTTCATTGAATTTTAACAACTAAATAATATTTTACCCAAAAGAAAATAAAAATAGATTTAACTTCTTCATTTCTCTCTGTCTTTCTCTATCATCTATTAAATAAAAAACCCAATATTAATAGAGGTTTTTTCTTAAAAATAACTAAAAAAAAAAAAATTATCATTTTATAACAAAATCTATTATTATTACCTGTTTATATCAATCGCGCATTCGGGACTCGCGCTGTCTGACACAACGCATTCAAGACCCTCGCTGTCTGACGCAGCGCATCCAATATCTGCTCTGTCTGACACAGCGCATTCAAAACCCGCGCTGTCTGACGCCAAGGACTGAGCTATATTTTTATTTTTATTTATTTTTTTTAAATTAATATTTTTTTAATTTTTTATTAAATTAATTTAAATTAATTTAAAAAAATAATGTAGAAAAAAATAGTAACTTACTGATTGTGCGGTTAGATGAAAAATATTTAGTGAGTTGAAAAATTAAAAAGTCTAAATCTAACAAAATATTATTATAAATAATTAATTTACAAATTGATAAAAAAAATAACAATAACAAATTTAATATTATGTGTGTAAATTATTAATTTTAACTAAACTTTCTAAAATAAAT
>CANXYC011562052.1:10000-36862 GCA_948193065.1 Aleurites moluccanus | reverse complement strand
TTTTTTTTAATAAAAAATAATATATATATATTTATATATATATATATATATATATATATATATATATATATATATATATATATATATATATCGATTTTTTTCAGTTTAACCGATTTGATCTCGATCGAATTTCTAATCCTCTAATTTTCTGCTTTCATCGATTTTTTAACCGATTCAATTGCATAACTAGTGGGGGTTTATTACTAAGTTCGAGCCATGATTCCCCAATGCTAAAAAAACATCGATTATACATCTTCTTTCTTTTAAAATTTTTTAATGTATCTAAAAACATAGTTCTTTTTACCAATATTCTTTCCTCTAAGAATCTTTGGTTCAATAATGTTAAAATGCCTCCAAAATTATGAGATTTTGAATCGGAATTTTAGTAAAAACTAAATTTATATCAAAAACATTATTTTCATCCTGAGAAATTTTACTACACAATTTTTATTTTTATTTTTTTTTTGGTATTATTATTAGTAATGGAGATCCCATTATGTATTTGGTATGATTTATTGAACTGTTAATTAATTAACTGCAATTTCATATGAGGCAAGAAAGATGGAACAACAAAAGATACCTAAACATTACCAAATCTCAGGCAGTATCAAATTCAAAAGCTTAAAAGATACATGATTTTAATATTAATATGAATAATTAATATCTGGTGGTTGGCAATTGTGCAAATTGGTTACAGTGATGAAAAGCAGTACTCCTTATAAGATAATCTTTTTGAATAATGGAAGCTCCTTTCAAATATTTTTTATAAGGTCTGAAAAAATATATATTTCTCTTTTTTAAAAAAGGTTTTTAGTAGCCATTAGTTAAATAGATTGAAGACTTAATTATAGCATGTTGAAGGTGATATTTTGAAGTGAGCAATAAGATAGATTTAAATATCATTCTGACAAATGACAAATGACTCTCCACTCCTCTCTTTCCATCTTGTTAAATTTTTAATTTTTATATAAATATAGAGTATTAAGCATATAAATACACACAACACGTATTAAAATATTGAGTATTATCATTATTAAAAAATTAGAACTAACTAATTAGGTCATAAACTCTCACCATATATTAAATATTCATATTTTTTATTCTTAATTAATATGAGATTATCTTAATATAATAAATCATTATCAAGAAATATTAATCTCCGTTGGTTAATAATTAATACATAGTTATTAAAATATATCAATTATAATTAATGGTAATGTCATTATCATTATATATAAAATGGAAGAATGGAAGAGCAACATAGGTATATATATAATGAAATCTTAATTAGGACATGAATTATTTTTTTATAACTATGTTGTTGAGTTATTTCATAAGCATGCACTTATCTAAAAATAATGCTAAAATGGCCATAGTTTGATTTACATTTTTTGGGATTAGTTAATAGCTATTTGATTCATCTACAATAATTAGATCTTAATGTAGCTAAGGGAAAAAAATCATAATTAATTGTTAATTGTTGCTCTTGATCTCTGTTAAATATCATAACAACTGTTGATTTTAAAAGTTAATTCATGTAGAAATTTATGTTTCACAAGCTAGTAGTTGATCGAGAAAAACTTATCCATATTAAAAGAATAACCTGTTCATATTAATTATTATGTATTCTGGTACTGCATATAAACTTATTAAAGTTCACATGAGAACAGAACCCAAATACACAACACATATACTCTCTTCGGTTTTTTTTATCTGTTATTTAAGATTTTGCATACATATTAAGATACTTATTAATTAAATTCAAAATGACTTATTTAATTTTATATTTTTAACTTTATCTTAAATTAAGTTATTATATTCTAATTAAATGTTATAAAAATAAAATAGAAAAAAATTGATAAATATTATTTTAAAAATTTAAAACGATAATTAAAAATAAAAATGGATGAATTTCCAAAACGACAGATAAAAAAAACGAAGAGAGTATATTGAAAAATATCCTAGCATTGTCTGAATGCAATTGATGAGTTAAGTGCAATAAGTGAAAATTTTCACATTCATTAACTAAAAATAAGTTGAAAGTTTAACATATTAATAAAGTTAGTTTTTAAAGTTGATTTTTTTAAATTTATATTAATAATTGATCCATGTATAACCGAACTTTTAATTGTTTCTTCTCATATTTCAATTCTTTAGATATAATTGTGCAATTAATGATATTGATTATTGTACTTAATTTTTTTAATATATATACATGGTTGTATAAAAGATAGAGCCCTACGTCTTGAATGAAAAAAAAAATCCACAAATTCTATTAAATTAGCTTAAGTGGGTCAAATTTGTTCCATAAAAAAATAATAAAAAATAATAAAAAAAAACAACCCCAACTTTTGAAAAGGTTCTATAATAGGTGCTGTACTACTTAATTAATAGATCCATCCATGTTAGTAAGGGTGGCAAATCCAACGACATTTTTTAAAATGATAAGCTTAACATGCCGAGAAATGGATCCCATTGAATAAATAAAAAATAAAAAATAAAAAAAAGATATATGGTTGAATATGATTTTTGTATAAATGAATTCAAATATTTTTTTTTATTATTATTGGTAAAATAATAATCGATTATAAATTTATTGTTTAATAAAATATATATATTTATCGTTAAATTATATTTTGATATATAAATAAATTCAAACACTTAACTATTTATATATTCACTTATGTATGAATTTATAAATTTTAATATTTTTAATATGATATTAGAATATTATATTTATAAAATATGAACTTCTAAAGTAAAAATTTTGATTCGATTATTATAAAAAATTATGAGTATGTATACTCAATTAATCAATTATTAAGTAAATAATATTAAATGATATAGATATATGTAGAGTATTATCCATGCTGAATTAATATTTTTTTTTCTTTTTTTGATTTCGAAATGGGATAGCTGTAGGTTAATATTGATTTAAAAGCAACAATTCGATATTCAATGTATATTTAGAACTAAAATCGAGAGCCCAAAATCTGAAAAACCTAATTGTATACGTAGATTGTCCTAATTAAATCTGTTTATAATCCGTTAAATTATAAAAAAAATTATGTGATTTATTTAATTTTTTATATAAAATTTTTTTTTACTGCTCACTCAATTTTAATTTTTACGTAGAAAAATTTTCTCGACCCATCAAAATTAATTCTTTAGCTTCGTTTTTGAATTTTGACTCTTTTAATATATATATATATATATAATAAGTTGTAATTAAGGTGAGAACTGTGGACATAATTTTCACGAAAAATAAGAGGTATTAATTAAATAATATATATGGAAATGGAAACTCTGTTGAGAAGGATATATATTAATAAATTAAGTGCATATAATTATAGTTTTATTTATGTGATCCATATTGTTAATTTTTGTTATTATTGAGTGAAAGGAACAGCCAAAACTAAAGAGAGAGAGAATTAATTAACGAACATTTTTATTAATTTGCATGTTCCTTTTAATTATTAATTAAACATGGCAATTAACTAAAGTAACTTATCATGTAAACATGGAGGAGGCAACATTGGTGGATCAGGCAAAGCTTCTAAGGGCATCTTCAAGCACTAATTCTGCACTTAATTAATAGTTTATATAGATAATTTTTTTCTGTTAAGCATTAGAAACTTCACTTAATTAGCAATTATATATCAAATTAATTACAAATAATGACAACATTTTTGTGACACCTGTCTCTTCTTTATATATATATTTATATCTCTTCTTTTATTTTTCTTCTTTGCTTTCTTTCTTTTATTTATTTAATTATTTATTTATGGTTTTTTACACACCACATCTTCTATGTGCCAAAAATGGAAGGACACCATTAATTGGAGTGGCTATCAACCTCTTCTTTTTAAGTGGGAAGACCATATACTTAAAAAAATGTTTGCTCAACTTCATGAAAATAATCATTTGATTATAGTAGACAAAATTCTTAATTTACATTTCTGATAAAAAAAAATAATAATCTATTTAATTATCACTCATCTACATTATTTTAGGACTGGTTTGAATCGCGAAATGGAATGGACAAAAAAATACAATAATTAATCATATAATATGAAATAACTATTTCATTTATTGAATAATTATTTTTCCCTCTTTATAAAATTTTTATTTTATAAAATAAAAAATAATCTATATATAATAAATTATAATATATATTCAGAACTCGAATCATTTATCTTGATTATAAAAACTTAGTTATATATATTTAGATAATATTAAATTATGATAAATAAGACTCAAATTTTTATCATGTGTTATATATATAGGTTGTATAAAGTTATTTGAGAAAGGAATATACTTATCTCACATTGAAAGTTTATGAAACTTTCAAGTGGTATATAAAAAATAAATGAGTTTAATAAATCAAATGGAAGATGAAGAGAATTATTAGAGGGAAATCAAAATTTAGCCTTTAATAATTAATCTAATGATGACGCGTGCGTGTGTGTAACCTCTGTCTGATTATTATCATTTTATTAATTACTAAATTATTTAAATATTTATTTAATTAATTACAAATATTTTGGATAAGAATCAGACAAAGGAAAATTGCATCAGGCAGTTATTATTCAAACATTGTGACTGTTTGAATGGAGACAGAGGAAACTGCTTTAAGCAGTTATTGATTTGAATTCAAACATTGTGTGTGTTTGAAAGGGTGTCTTAAAGTCTATAAAAATAGACTTCTGCAGGCCAAGATATAATAACTTCTTCTTTTCTGTTTTTCTTTCTTTTTCTGATACAATTCACTAAAGAAAATCTCAAAGTTTGCAGCTTGTAGATTTTAAGTTTTGATTTGTTATATCCTGAGAGTGTACTGCCATTAAAATCCTGCAGCAATTTAGATAGTGGAGATATTAACACTCAAAAGACAGTGTTCCTAACACGATTCAAAGCTTCCTAATTGGTTATTTTCCTAACAGTCAAAATTTATAGATAATTCATGTATGATTTTTCTAACGAATACTGTTAAAATAATAAATATCTCAGATGGACTAAATATAAAATGTTGAATATGCATATATATAATTGGGTTATCTAATCTCAATAGTTAATTTTTAAAGTTAGTACTCTCATAACTATATAAGTTCTCAATATTTATAACAAATACTGTTAAATAAAATTATTTCAGATAAAATAAAGCTGTAAAATAATTATATTAGAAAATTTTAAATAAATGAATATAAAAATGAGTTAAATGAGAAAAAAGAAGAGATTTTGATAAAATTATATTTTGTTATAATCACTATTATTCATAGGTCAGAATCTCTACTTTTCATTCATTTATTTTATTTTTAAATTTATTTATTTAATATTTTCTGAATTTTTAATTTTTAATGAATGTCCTTAAACATTCAATTAGAAAAAATATATATATATATATATATATATATATATATATATTGATGCTTGTTTTTCAAGTTGGTAGGACAAATTATGTCTTCCACACGAAAGTGGATATTACATCTTCTTACCTTGATCAAGAATATTGTCTTATAATGGCTTTATGATAAGACAGAGATCATTGCGAGTTCGTACAAAATATTTTTTTTTTCTTCATTGCATAAGAATTTAGTCATGAAATTAAAAAAACAAGGTAATGATTAAATCCAAATTTTGTTTTTGAGCTATAGATGTGTAATTAATCTTATAATTAATAAAATAATAATAATAATAATTTTATAGTGCATATATACAAGATAAAGCAAAATGAATGGAATTCATATTATATATAGTATTGTTTTTAAAGTTTGACATGGCTTGCAATATTCATGGTTTCCACACGAAAATGGAATCCATTTCTCTTAATTTAATTGAGCTTGACATGGTGATATCCATGGCTTCCACACGAAAGTGGATTTCATCTTCATATTTTATTTATATTCTTGTACGGCATAATTTCTTCACTAAGTTTCTCAAGATGGTGCTATCTGCATCATTTAGAAAGAAAACAAATTATGCAAATCAAGAGTATGTTAATTGATTTCTTAATAATCAGGAAGAAAAATAAAACTTATTTTTTATTTTTCATAATTTATTATTTAAATATAGAATATACTTTTGCATAGATTATAAAGAAAAAAAAAATTGCTTATAGGCATAAAAAAAAACTACTATGTGTGTGTTGAGTAAAAAATTTTTATGTAGCTGTTAGCTTTTTGATTTTCAACAGCAGCATAAAACTCGTTTGATTATTATAATTGTCAGCTGTTAGGTAGTTGTTAAGTAGTCAAATAATTGTTATTTTGAAAAAACTCATATTAAATAAATAAAAAAATTAAATGATTCTTTTAAAATAATATTTAAATAAAAAATAAATATTAATATTTATTTTTAGTGATTATTAAACATATTAACAACTAATAAATAATAATAATTTTACCAAACACTTACAATAATTAACTATTAAATAACAAACATTAACTAACAGTTATCAGTAACAGTTAATAGCTGTTATAAATAATTAAATCAAATGGTGGCTATATACCTTAATTAGTAAAGGACTTGATAATATTCATTCACAGTTTCAATCTATAAAATGAGATTAGTGGGATTTTATAGAACTATATTTATACACAGATAAACTACATAACTAACAATAAGATTAACTCTGAATTACATGTATAAATAGGACTCTATATTTTAGATTATTCTTGTCCTTATCAATTGGCACACTTCCTATATATGTTATCGATCCTCAATCATATGAGATGATATTTGGTTTACCTAATATTATCAATAATTAGGGCATGCAATCCAATCTATTAGTTTGTTTAGACTCTCAACAACACTTTATTATTGTCATCATATCAAAAAATATCTAAAGAGTTCGTATTTTACTTACCTATAGGATGTAATAATTCTATTGGTGGTTAAACTCGAAAAATATCTATACAATGTCGAAAAATATCTCAAGCTTTCAAGCATCACTTGAAAATAAGAAAACAAATGCAAGTTTAGTGCAACAACCAGCTAGTGTTCTCTTTAATATGTTATCTTTCAATTCAGTTTGATGGAGTGATGTAACATTTAAATGTGGAAATTTAAGAAATTCAAGTAATGTAATTAAGCTTCGCTATTGGTTAAGTAAGGTACTATAGCACTAAGAGATTATAAATTAACTTATCAACAAATGCAAATGAGGGGTCCTCCATTTTTATCAAAAACACATGGTTACAGCTTACGTTTTATACCTTTTGTCACTATCGAAGTCAACAATAATAAACTGCTCTTGAGAAGGCATTGGAATGTTACCATAAATCATATATACAGAGAAGCAAATTATATTACAGACTGATTTGCTCATTGGTACTCTAAAATGACAATAAGCACTCATTATTTTGATGAACCTTTATAGGGTATAGCAGAATCTCTTCTTCATGATATTTATGGTGTAACTTATTTAAGACAGTATTTGATATAGTTTCTTTCTTGTTTTCTTTCCATATTATAAAAAAATATAAAATAAAATAAATAACTTGCCTTTCTTTTCTTTTCTTTTTTTTCCTTTTTTTCATAAAGTTGGTAATCTTAATAATGATGCAATATAAAAAATGTGTTGAAATTAACAAATGTGTTTATTACTCTCTTCATTTTTTTTTTAATTATCATTTTAAAAATTTATTCATTTATATTTTTAATTGTTATTTTAAATTTTCAAAATAATATTTATCCATTTTTTTCTATTTTATTCTTATAACATTTAATTAAAATATAATAACTTAATTTAAAATAAGATTAAGTATGTAAAGTTAAATAAATCATTTTAAATCTAACTAATAAGTGTCTTAATATGACATATAAAAAAAACGGAAGAAGTAGAAAAAAATATATGTTGAGGTGCCAATTTTATTTATTTTGTTGTATGATATTCTCTATTTATATATGAGTGTCAATTTTTATTTATATAATTAAAGAAATAATTAATAGAGAAATGAGTTTAAGAAAATTTTATGCATAGCAACAATATTAACACTAGCAATAAAGGCAATTATTTCATATTGTGATTTTTTTTTTTTTTTTTTATTTGAGGGAAAGAGATTTTATTCATTGGTTAATTTTATTATCATCTTGAACAAAACAAAAGCAAAATACCATTGAGCCATATAATATAACACTAGAAGAAAAGAAGGGGGAAAAGATTAATTAGGTGATGCAATTGGGGAAGCATGCGGTTTTAATATTGGAGATCCTACGAAGCCCACCTTTGATAAAAGCATTGCATGCTACCTACTAAAAGCACTTAATTTTGTAGCAAAAAGCTAGACATTAATATCATATCTTATAGTTATATATATGGTTAGTGGAATTCTGACATAATGCAATCATATATAGTTAAATTTTGCATTTGTGCAAATGCTTTTAAAAAAAATATTAATAATTTTTATTATTAACATTACAATAAATAATCCATTTTAACCGAATTATCTACACGTTAAAATATAAAATTAGTCGAAAATAAAAATTAACAGTAATACTATCTGATGTATAAAAATAAATAAAAATAAAAAAATTTAATAATATTATTATAAATAATATTCAAAAGTTTTTAAAAGAATTGAGTTGCAACTTGCACATAATTATTATTATTTTATTTCCTACACTATAAGTCATATACTAGACCACTATAATTAAATTACTATCCATTAATTAATAACAATTAATTAACTTGTTTAATTCATTTTAATTAGGTTTTAGCATTCAATAGGTGTCCCACCCTCTCTCTCTCTCTCTTTTTCTTTTCTTTTTAATCAATTAATTAATTAAAGAAAATGGAAAAAAGAGAGAGAAAGTATGTCCTTAAAAAGAAACTGATGGGTTAGTATTTGGCCTGCAATCCAAAGAAAAACCAACGTTGGTGGAAAGAGCTTAATTTGAAGTCTCTCACTTTGCAAAGTAGAGGAATTCCATTATCAACTGCAAAAGGTACTTAAAAACACTAATTGACAGAAAATTATCATAACTAATATGTTCTTTTCATGCCCTTTTTGTTAGGTATTGGTTTCTAAATTTGTATTTGTTCTTATAATTATCATTTGCATTTTATGTTTCTAATAGTACTTTTATCTTCACATATATAAATATATATAAATTTGTAATTAAAGTTTCTGTTTTGTTTCACATGCATGCATGTGCATGAATAATGCATATGTAAATTAAACATAAGATTGTATAATTGCCCTAAAAAACTGTTGGCTTTTTAAATTTGCTTTCAATAAACTATTTTATATCAAACTATATTTACTTTTTTATTTTATTATGAAAGTGTCATTTTTTCAAAAAAAAAAAAAAAAGGTGTCATTCATACAATTCCTCTACTTATATTGTATAATTATTTAATTATAATTGGATGATTAAGTATTCTGTATTAGCTAACTGATATTTTATTGATTTGTGATAAGATGAAATTATTTTATAAATGAAAATCAGAGTTTGAATCTCACATATAAAATTAATGCTAAAAAAATATTTTGTATTAGCTTCTTAGTAAAAAATTTGATATTTCCTTATTATTCTTTTAAGAAATTTTTATATTAAATAAAGTAAAACAGTTATAATTTGGAGAAAGGAAAAACAGTCGAAAAAAAGTAGGTGTTTACAATTAGAGCCAATAGTTCTATAAGAGAGTTCTTTATTTTCTGTCTTATAAAATATGAAGCCTATGTTTGGGAAGTGTATAAAAGGGGGAAGGGAAAATAGAGTAAAATGAGGAAGTTATTATAAAGTTTTAAGCATGGAATATATTATTTTCCTCCTTGTGTTTGGATATTGAGAAAGTAAAATAGGAAATATAGTTGTTTTTAAAACAGTAAAATTACTATTTTATCCCTGTTGTTTTCAAATAAAGTAAATTATAGGGGTAAGCATGTAAATTTATTTATTTTCCTCTCACTTTCTCACCAAATTGGAGAGAAAATGAAATGTTGATTCCATACAATATTTTTCTTTCATGTTTTCCTTCCTTCCCAATTTTTCATCTTTCCAAACAAGAAATAGTGGAACTTTCTTTTATTTTCTTTTCCCATTTTCCTTCCTTTTTTTCAATGTCCATTTTACTAATTAGAATTACAACTTTACAATCCCTATATACATTTTTCAATCTCTAGATACATTTTTCATAAATTATTTATTGTTAATACCCATATCAATCCCCAGGTGCATAGTATACACTCCTATGAAGCTACTATTTAATGAAAAGTAATGTAACTGATCATTCAAGAAAAATATAATTCGAAATCCCTTTTCTTCTACATGAAAATCTTCAAATTAATTGCATTTGTACTCTTCTTGATCTAGAGAATAATTTAATTGAGTATATATAGAAGCTCACATGCATGCTTCCATGGCTATGATTTAGCTGAATTCTCCAGCATCCTCACATGATGTAACCCTTTTAATTAATTAGTAGAAGCACAGAAACTTCCATGAATGATCATAACTTGGCATTTGTCATTTTTTCAAGCTTATTCAATTTTATTTTTTATTTATATAAGTAATCTTAAGTGCAATCTTGTTTGTCGCGATTTATAATGTAGTCAATAATATTGCATTGAACGATTAAAATTATGCAATCACGAGAGATATAATCGTATTTATACCCCACTTTATTCAATTATGCATTATCTAGGGTAGAGTCGTGTAATGAAGGTTCTATTCTCTTATTATTATTTATTATTTAGGTATGACTCTCCATTATATTAGGAAACGTTAAACTTTGAAATTAACAAGATTGGTGTTTATCATGTCTAGTTTTTGTTCATTTCTTTATCTGTTTTTATCATTATTTCTTGTTTAATTAATTATGAAATGAATGTGAAACATTGACTAATGATGTCCTAATTTTCAAAATTTTAGTAAATTAAATTGAGCCAATGTACTATAAGGTACAGCAAAAGAAATAATGAGCTCCGTATGATGTTTCCATATGGTCTTCTTTGATGCTATTATTTGTGTTATTTTATTCTTATTTTTATGAAAGCAAGTCCTCAATTTTTACCAACTATTTGAGACTTTATCTGAGGAAGAGACAGAACCAATCTTCCTTGCAGAGATGTGGACATATGTTAAGTTACTTTTCTGACTATGATTTTGCTTGAAAATGAATAAAAAGAAATGGAACATTCATTGGCTACTATTGGCATAATAGTTCAATACTCAGAGTTACAGTCTTTTATTTCATATTTTTAAATTACAGTAAAACTTTTATAAATTAATAATTTCTATTATATTATAATTTTTTACAATTCCGACTTAAATTAATTAGTTAAATTAATATTTAATTAATTAATATATTTTTTAATTAATAAAATTTATAAATCCGAACTATATTAATTTATAAAAATTTTACTATATAGTAATTTTATGAATTATGAAATTAAGAGTTAAATCACAACCAAAGACTAATTAATAAAAAAAGAAATAGAATAATTTTTTTTGTGACTCCCTATGCTAAGAAATTGGAAATATGTGACTGTTTGTACATGAATAATTAACAGTAATAGCATCTTGTTCTGTTGTTAACAGGGGAAATACAAAACTGAGGGAGGTTTATGCATGATGTGACCCTGAATTACATTTTCCAATAATATATTTTTTTTACAGTAAAATAAACACTATTACTAATCTCTATTAAATTTAAGAACTTGGTTTTTAATTTTGTGATAGTGAATTTATCTCCAGAATTATTAAATTACGAGTTCGAACCCCCAGTTGGAGCATAATTAAGCAATGTAGTGACTTTATTCTTCCTGTACTCTGCATCATTTCTAGGTAAGGTGAGTTTTCAGGCGGATTTTGCGCCGGACTATGATTCAGAAACTCCTGAAACCATTACTTAATCACCCTTTAAAAGATTAAAAGAGAAGCAAAGTAGTTAAATTTGAAGATTAAAATAATACAATTCATTAAAATAGTACAATTCACTTTTTGTTAAGACCAAAAACCTTTGTCAAAAACCATATATAAAGAAACTTCCTTTGACGTGTTTTAATAAATAGAGGAAGAAGAAGTAATAGTAGTACTAGCTAGGGAAGGTTTAACTATAAGTTAAGGCCAAAGCATTTAAATTCACGAGACCTTGTCACTAAGTGAACTACTCTGGCATTGGTTTTGTTTACTCTGTAGTATATCCGATCTAATACCATAGTACAAAAGGTTGCTGATCTTTTTTCTAACATTGTTTATTTTCTGTGTTGTAATGTTTTTATTTCCATAACCATTTTTGTTTCTTGATCCTTGTACTTGGTTCTTGGTTTGTGACAGATATTTTAAAGATATTTTTTATCTTGAATTCTGCAGGTTATAGAGCTTAGCTAGTGAGAGTTGAATCTTTTTTCGGTATCAGAAAAAAGTTGGATTGACTTATTTATATTTGAAATTATGGCTGAAGATGGAGCTTTGCAACTAGCTGAAAGAAAATGGAAGATGCCTCTACTTGTCTTCTTTAGAGATGCAAGGTATAGTATCTGAAGAAATCAAAAAATTTCCCTTGTTTTTTTTTTTTTTTTTTGGTTCTTTGAAATCTAGAAAATGGAAAGAATTATGTTTCTTTGAGCTAGTTAAGCTAATGTTGGTTACAATTAATTATAACAGACTTGTTTTTAAGATGGATGAACTTGGCTTGGAGATATTAAGGATTGCAGTACCAGCTGCTATGGCTTTAGCCGCTGATCCCATTGCTTCCCTGATTGACACTGCATTCGTTGGCCATCTAGGTTTGTTTTCATGTCTTTATTATCAAGAAAACCTCTTATAAAATAAAATGACTACATTTTGATACCTTGCATTAGTATTTGACGATATAAAGCTTAAAAGTCATCGAAATTGAATACATCTAAACTATGTTTGGTAACATAACTTGTCTTAGCAAAACAGTAAAGTTTCTCCTTAATTAATCATGGGCATTGTTTACTATTAATCTATCATTATTATTAAGGTTGTCTTACCAAAATACAATAGACTATCATATCTCGACACTTATAAAGCAGGAAGTGTCGTGCGCTTAGAATATTACTTACTATCAATCTATCATTATTATTATTATAGTTCTGTTACCTGATACAATAGACGATCCTCTCCCAGCTCTTATAAAGTAGGAGGTCTCATGCACTAAGAACGTCCTTTATCATTATTACTAATATTTGGGCCGATATAATTTTTCGTTAGGAGTAAGTTAATTGAATTAAGTTACTAGAAGAAGTTTTTCATAGAATGCTAGAAGTGTCCAGAGAAAAATATCTAAAAAATCCATTTTCCATCTTGAAGCTAATTTTCATTCTTTTTCTATAAAGGATCTGTGGAAATAGCTGCTGTAGGAGTTTCAATTGCCATTTTTAATCAAGCATCAAAGGTTACAATATTCCCATTGGTCAGTATAACAACTTCTTTTGTTGCTGAGGAAGATACTGCCCAAAGGGTCAGCAATGAACCTATGAAAGGAGAGGACATGAAGAAGGATAATTCGACTAAAATCATTGAAGAAAAAGACTCAATGCTAGAAGATGATATGCTTGAGAACTTGGAAAAAGGATCAGCAACGGAAAACAGTGATGAAAAGAAAGATTCAATCCCAGATGATGGTACTTTCTTGCATTAGAAAAGAAAATATGATTAATATTATTAGAAATATAAACTATTATTGGGCTCTTGCCTACGAGATTAAGCATTTAGGCTGAATAGTTTCTTGAAATGATTATTATAGCCTTTCGACTAAAAGGTTAAGATTTCAAATCTTCTTCATTCCTTATCCGTACACGTTAAAACTTCATAGCTTTTAGGCTGAGTGGTTTCTTGATAAATATTTAAAATCTTATCTTATTCAATTTTCAGCAGATTGTAAGGCAGCTGCTTCCAAGTCTTCTAATTTTACTGATGGCAAAAGCATCAAAGACAAACCAAATACCAAGAAGGGAAAGAGAAACATTCCATCAGCCTCGACAGCACTCATTGTTGGAGGGATTCTTGGTCTTGTTCAAGCTATATTCCTTATATTCTGCGCAAAACCTCTTCTGAATATAATGGGTGTAAAATCTGTAAGTACCTTTGGCTACTTCACAGCTCTGGAGACTATTTCATTACCACTAAATTAAAGCTCATTGATTCCTATTGCTATTTAAAGTGTAGAAAAGTGACAAATTCTTCCCCTGTATTCAATAGGGTTCTGCTATGCTTACCCCAGCTAGGAAGTACTTGACATTAAGAGCACTAGGCTCTCCTGCAGTTCTTCTTTCTCTTGCAATGCAAGGTGTCTTCAGAGGATTTAAAGATACTAAAACTCCTTTATATGCAACTGGTGAGAAGCTTTTTAATTCTTTCTTTAAAGTATTTTCATCACTAATTTATAGTCTTGATCTATAACTCTGTTCTAACTTTGTTTGCTCGGTTTCCAATAGTTGCCGGAGATGTAACAAATATCATTTTGGATCCAATTTTCATCTTTGCCTGCAAATTGGGAGTCAGTGGTGCAGCCATTGCACATGTTCTTTCCCAGTAAGTATCATTATATCCTTAATTAATAGTTTTTTTATGCTAGTACTAACCATTTTAGTTTCAAAATGTAATGAAATTAATTGAATAATGATCCTTCTAGGTACTTGATTTCACTAATCCTCCTGTGGAAGTTGATGAAAAAGGTTGATCTTTTACCACCAAGTGCTAAAGATTTGCAATTTGGTCGGTTTCTTAAAAATGGTAAGGGCTTTTAGTTGATTTTATTGTCAATTATACTAAGGAAATTTTGAATTAGTTACAAGCTTTTGTTTTTACTTAATTCCTGGGGTGTCATACAGGTTTTTTGCTATTAGCAAGAGTCATAGCAGCAACAATCTGTGTTACTTTAGCTGCATCAAGGGCTGCAAGGCTCGGTTCGACAGCTATGGCTGCATTCCAGGTCTGCTTACAAGTCTGGTTAACATCTTCACTTCTTGCTGATGGGTTGGCTGTTGCGGGACAGGTAAAAGAAAAACCATAAATTTTTGAAGCTTTTCTTGATTTCACTGTCTAGTATCTCTATGGAATACACCAACGTTTCAGTTTTAGACAATCGGTGCAATACACCTCTTTGACATAATGAGACCAAGTCGTGCTAATTTTTTAAGAATAGTTGTCTCGACGCATCTATATCATATCAGTATGTGTCTCATGTTTGTGTTCATATCTTATGATAACTTATTTGACATTGTTATTTAAACTGCTGTTAAGAAAATATTACATCGAAAATGTTGATTAGACCTCCCTGTAATATGATCCTTTTTTACAGGCAATTATTGCTTGTGCATTTGCTGAGAAGGATTATCAGAAGGCAACAACTGCTGCAACCAGGGTTCTCCAGGTATCTGCTAATCAATACTACAATTATCAAACTTCTACTAATTAATATCCATCATTTCTTGAGCTCTCAATTTTCAGTTAAACCAATCAGAATGCTTAATCTGAAAATGGGTTAATCTATAATCTGCAGATGAGTTTTGTTCTTGGCTTGGGGCTAGCTGTGGTTGTTGGATTAGGTCTACACTTCGGGGATGGAATTTTTTCGAAAGATCCTCATGTTCTTCACATTATCAGCATAGGAATTCCAGTAAATATTTCTTATCAACATTAATTTTAATTATATCTCTATTTTCTTTGAGATATCAATAACCTAAACTGAATTTTTTTTTCTTTTTCTAATTTTTTTTTCATTGTTTGATCATCAGTTTGTTGCTGCTACACAACCTATAAACTCAATAGCCTTTGTTTTTGATGGTGTGAACTTTGGAGCATCAGATTTTGCATATGCTGCATATTCTATGGTCAGTAATATAAATAAGAAACATTTTTTTATAGTTTTATTTATATAAATCTATTAATTTTATATATTTTTTATTAATAATTATTTTTCTAATTATTAAATTCATTTTCTAATGAAATTTTCAGGTTGTTGTAGCAATTGCAAGCATTGCAGTAATCTTTGTTCTCTCTAAAACTGGTGGTTTTATTGGAATATGGGTTGCTTTAACCATCTTTATGGGGCTACGTACATTTGCTGGTGTTTGGAGGTAATTTTTCTTATCAATTTTCTTGCTTTTCTTCTAAAATTAAGTAAAATCATAACTATACTTTTATATTTTTAACTGATAAACTGTATTGTTCAATTTTTTTATTTTTTTTTTAGTTTCATACATTATATAACTCGATGTTATTAGGCATTATAATTATTTGAAAAAATTATCCAAAATTATTTAAAGTAGAAATAAAAAATTTATATAGTCGATATCAATTAATTTTTAAATTAAGGTTTAATTGAGTTGATTATAGAAGTGCTTGGATCTACTTAAAATAAGTATTAAATGTCGTTTTGAAATTTAAAAAACGCTAAACGATTTTTTGAGTATTTAGCAGATTAATTTAAAATGTCGTTTTAAAACTTAAAAATAGAAAAAATTTAAGTTAGATATACTAACTTTTTTTAAAATGACGTTTTTAAAATTTTATATTTTAAAATCTCATTTGTACCCAAACACCTATATTATACTATGTTATGGTATGCTAAATAGACTGAGATCATATAACCCTTATAAAAGAATAAAAGCCAAACTAGCTTCCAACCAAGTAATGCCAATTGCCAAATTCTTCACCTACTTGGTAAAAGAAAAACCTTTTTTAGGATTTTGAATTTACAATAAGCTCTAAAAACACTCACTTATATTATTGAAAAAAAATCTCTTTTCTCACTTCAATAATTAAAAATACTTGAAAGCTATTTTATTCACAAAAACAAAACAGGATTTTAAATTTACACTCGAATTGAATTCTGAAATCACAATTTATTATTATGGAGATGAGCTCAATAGTACTGAAATACTGATCTAAAATATGTTCCAGTCCTAATGAGGTCATAAAATTTATATAAATTTTACAAATTTATGCCATTTGTGAACATGCGAAAAGAAACAATCTAAAGCATTATCTTATAATTTCTTGTTTCAAATTGATTGAAATTGAACTGCTACTATGAATCTTTGCAGGATGGGGACAGGAACAGGACCTTGGAATTTTCTTAAGAGGCCGAATATTGCCATAGAAAATTACTTTTAACTTGGCAATTTCTCAGCATTATAATCAAATATATTATCTTATCCATTTTTGTAATTTTTGGTCTCTTCCTTTTGGCCTTTTGTTCTGTTTAGTGGAGAGGTATATATCTATATCTATATATATATACATCCTGGTTTCTGCAGTTCTCTATATGTTTGTACTATGGATTTGCTTAGCCCACATGTACTTACATATATACATTTCCTGTTTAAATGATGATTAGGCACATGTTTATTTGCCTACCTGTTATATTCGAAAAACCAAGTTCTTCCTCTATTTTACATAATTTTTGCAATTAGGCCTTGTGATAAACTATTATGAATAGAGAATAATGGCAATAGATCGAAAGTCCATAAAAATTAAACTAATGTATGAATCCATACAAAATTAAACTGATGTAGAACTAAAATAACTTGATGAGTGATCAAGAATAATTTGGTTGCTTAGATCTTTCTATAAATATAGTTCGTTCTTGTAGACATAATTCATGAGTATTTAAAATGAAAAAGAAAAAATTATATAACCAATCCCAATTAATTTTGAGTTTACTTTGTATTAGTCCCAAACTCAATACTTGTAGTTCCAACATATTTAACTAGCGATTTACTTGAAAATGGAATGAATACATTTGATTAATCATTCACATTATTAACTTGTATTAGCTTAGAGACATGAAATAGGCATATCTTACACAAGTTTCTTGATAGAATACTATTTCACTATGTAGCTATTTAATGTTTAATTAGACCTCAAATTAAACCTCTAATACTATAAAATATTTATAAATTAATCGCGATGAAACTCGTAAATTTTATTAATTAATTAAATTTAAATTTAAATCTAACCAAGAATTAATGGAATTTTTTTATTTTATTTATTTTGAACAACTTCCTCCCAAGACTATCCAGTTGCTTAATAACAATGAAATGAGCATTAAATTAAATATTCTCACAATTTCAAGTAACCAGGAAAATAGTAGAGCAAAACATTTCATGAAAGAATAATGATGTTTATCCACAGATATAATAAAATGCATTAAGCAAACAAAAAGCACCTTTCTTGTATTAAAGGCGTCCTAAGAAGCACTCAAATGATATTATGTATTTGGCTAATAATGACAACTGATGTTCCTTTTAGACCCTTTAAAATTTAAAAAAACCCACTTCATATTTAAGCAACCTACAAGTTCTTAACCCACCATTAAAGGCAAAAAAAAAGCCCTTAAAAGTCCTAATGCATACCCCACAAAATTCTCAATCAATGAAAAACAAAGTGGAAAACACATCCATTCTTCTCTCTCTCCTTCATAAAGACATTACCCACCCACTTTCTTTCAGGGTGAGTGGTTGGCATCAAATAAGGGTAAATGACTACATCTTCCTTCAAAAAAAGCCCCTCCATCATCTTTACTCATCTTTACAAAGTAAGAAGCACGTTTCTTATTTAAGGAAAAAATATCTATTCTCCCCCTAACACCCATCACAATCTCACCATTGATCATCTTCTCAATAAAGATTGAAAGAATCCAAAAAATAATCCATTTGAACCAATCAATAAAATCAACTAGTGGGTTCCACCATATCATGTAGTTGTAAACCATTCGCTCTTTCTTTCTTAAATCCCACGAGAAAACAATACACATCATCAACAACGAGAGAGCAATAGAAAGAGAGAGAAAAAAGGAGAAGACTGAGGCAAAGTAGATGGAGATGTATTGATATAAATAACATAAACGTGAAGACTAAGGCAAACATTTGTAGGAAACCAACAAAAAAAAATAAAGGTATAGAATTTAATAAAAAGTTTAATTCAGTTTTACATCATCAAAGGAAACATAATGGCTCCTCACTATCTGCTCCCCCACTCACCATAATGCATTCTCAACGGAACACATCATTCACTTGAAGCTCTCTTTAAAAGAATTACCTCTCCACTCACCCACTCTTTTATCCAACAACAGTAATAAACAGTTTCAGACGATGGAAAATGTTGAAAAAAGAAAGAGACTATCAAAAGATACAACTCATAGTTTCATTGCAAAATGAAACATGTAGCTAAAGCTTTCCCTCTGAAAAAGGGAATTAACAGTAAAAAATTTGATCCTAAAAATAGAAATATTGGAGAAGAGAGAAACCTAACCTGGACTGGAATTCATTAGCATTAGCCCAGAAAGGCTTCATCATCCTTCTCATCTTGCTTAAACAATTAATGGTAAAAAATTGAATAATTCCCCTGAAACTTCTAAAAGCCAATTCTTTACCCACCGCTGCTCTTTTCATACCTTTTACTAATGTTACCTTCCCAACTTCACTTTCCCATGAGCCGAAAACCCACAAAAAAATATGTACCTTAGAGAAAATACTTGAACCTATCTCAATTGAGTAAAAATGAATCATTTTCACTAGACTACAAGCTGTTGCTGCTGATCAAGCTGCATCTGCTCTAGCCAAGATTCTAAAACAGAATCAATTTGAGAATTAGGATTCAAACCCTCGGAGGCCACACCAGAAACTGGTACACCAAACCTCTCTTTCATCATCTCAGGAGGTGACTCCTTGACCAGAGATTGTACCCATGAAAGGTCTGGCTCCTCGCCATTGTTTGCAAGCTCAAACGAGGATGATCTTCGTAAGCGACCTAGTTCCTCTCCATTAACAGACCAATCTAATTTTCCATTTGGGGAACCCCACTTAGTCCAAGAATTCACTGGAGAATCAACACAGGCTGCAGGATTGTTTGATCCAAGATCCCTTGAGCTAAAGCTCCGTACCTGTTGGTGCTGCTTCTCCCGCTGGACAAATACAGAGAGACGAGAGCCCATTGGAGAGATAGGCTCTAAACTTCTTGGTGACATCCTTCCAGGAGATCCAACACCAAATGAAGCATGCAGTAGAGGGTACTCAACATTCTTTGGGGAGAAAACATTAGTATTGATGGGTGATAACATGCTCTGTTGCTGCTGGAACTGATTAAAAACGGCTGACTTGTGCGCGGGAGAGAAAACTGAAGCTGCTTGATCAGCATATCTGGGAGATGAGATTTCAGCAGAAAACAGCTCATCAAGGTTTGAAGGAGTTAGTGTTTTAGACCGACCAGAACGATTCAAAGATGCAGAATTGTTACGAGGCTGTGAAAAACAGGTTAAATCATTGAAAATTTGTTGCTGGGCATCAAAATCTGGTAACAAATTAAGATCCTCAGGTGGGATATCACGAGCACTGAGGGATGATCTCAAGCGACTTGATTGAAGGTTGCCTGCTGGAAGATGAAGTGTTGGTACATTTGGCTGTGGCCATGCAACTGATGAGTGAGAAATGCTACTCGCTGTAGGAGACATCGGCTGGTTAAATGGGGTAGGTGACATGGCAGATACTGATGATGGGGAACCAGGCAAAAGGCTCAAAGCAGCAGCCATATCCATGACACTAGCTGCAGATGCAGAAGACCGCGGTGAAGGGACAGCAGATCCAGTAGAGACATACAAGGGCCTGAGTTCCTCAGGCATATGGGCAAAGAAGCAGACTCGTCTATTGCAACTAGTGCCATCTTTGCAAAGCCGCGTTCGGTATTGAGCTGGATGCAACCAACACTCAAAAACCCCATGAGCATATTCGCACATATCCCCACGCCTGCAGGCCCCTTTACGAAAATCAGGGCAAGGCACACAGCTGTAGTGGAACTTTCGAGGGTCTCTTCTACGCGCATTCTCTCCTGGGTGAACAAAAGGGCACTCAGTCCAATCATGTGAGTATGCCCGAGAACATGGGCGAACCTTGAATGAGTACATGCGAAACTCATCTGTTGCATAAATGCTGTTCTTGATATCTGGGAGCGATGGATCAATTGGATATTCTTTCTTCTCAGATGTAATGCCTCCAGGCAGATCATTGTACTTTGAGTCCACTGGAGAAGATACCAACACAGTAGGTGAAGGCAGTGAGCCATTTTCCGGAGAAGATGAAAGAGTTGGTGAGCTAGTATTAGAGGTGCTTATTGACACCCGTAGATTGCACTTGCTAGCAGAGCCATTAGAGATGTGCTCTCCAACAGAACCATAAGAATTGTGCTCACCTAATGAACCATTAGGAACACTGTTTGAGAGAAGCTCTGTAAGAGCACCTCTCATGCCATGTAACTTTGGAGGAACAACAATAACATCAATGGGACGATAGCCACTAGCATCCAGGCAATTGAGATCAGCACCTACTGATAAAAGCAGCTTAACAGCATCAACAGCATTAAGAGATCCACCAGAAGCAGCACAATGAAGTGCAGTGGTTTTGTCCATCCCACATGAAAGATTAACATCAGCATATGTATGAGTAAGTATGAACTTAAGAACATCAACACTGCCATACGTAGCAGCAACCATTAGTGGAGTCCTGTGGTCAAGAACAAAATTCTTGGATCCCTTTCGTCGGCCATACCAGTAACCAACCTCATCAATCGAGGAAGGATCCCGCTCTATTAGTCGCTTAAAGCCTTCAACATCATCGTTAGCAGCAAATTCAAGCAAACTGGAAAAAGAATCTTCAGTTTCAACAGTTAGATGATTCATGTTTTTGGTGTTAGGTGTAGTTTGTATAGTAGATGGAGAAGGAGAAGGAGAAGATGATGATTTTGATGATCGCTCCGGACCACCGCACATGCTTCAATTAGCTGGAAATTAAACCAAAAAATATCAGAATTTATTCAAAAACTGAACTTTACCATCAAATGTAAATTATGCTACACTAACAATCCAATCACATAGCAATTGATAGAACAAACCTTTATAAAAATAACATTTTGAAGAAATCAAAACAGAAATATTACTTTCAGAATACTGCAAAAGAAAAGGCACTAAAAGGAAACAACATTTTAAATTACACACATATTATAGATATTAAACACAAATCCTATCTAGTTTACTACTAAATGGGTTTTATAAGGAGAGTAGAAAAAATTATTTAGCCGGCATAGATGGAAAAAATTACCTAAATATAGACATCAAACCAAACATTAAAAAAAAAAAACAATAGTCTTATACCGAATATAAAGGCCAAAAACCAAAAGACTAGTAAGTAGTGACACTTAAGAATGAACCTAAAGTAAAATAGAACAAAATCAACAAAGAGAATACTTTGCTCATGTAATAATAGATTTGGTAACAATCAAGAATCATCCATATTAACCACATCACTTGTGCAAAATTAAAACAAGCAAGATTCTTATTCTCGAGATGATGAATTTCTAATATGATCATAAAGAATAAGACAAGAATCTATAATCAAGATTTTGCAAGAATAAAATCATCAGAAATTCAAGTAGAATCTCATGCAAAAAAAATCCAACTATTCACTGTAAGAAATTAAACATAACATTTAAACATTTGTTGATCAATTAAAAACCAAGTTTAAAAATAAAAGAACCAATTTTACAAACAAAAAGGTAAAACTAAGGATTAATCTAACAATTTAAACCCCCCAAGATCAAACTTTTCATAAATTGCTTTTATTTCCTTCAATTCCTTAGCATCAAATCAAGAAGAAAAATTAAAATCATACAGAAGAAACACTAACTAAAACATAAGCTAAAAAAATTACTTCTAATCCCTAAGTTTCATCACCAAAAAAAAAACTCATTTAAACATTCATTCACCAAAACCCCAGTTCAAATTCTACTAAAAGTCAAGATTAAAAACAAAAAAAAAAAAAAAGCAAATCAGCTAATTAAAAGCTCAAATAAACAACTAATGAAAATTAAAAACTTCATTAAATAAAAATCTTAAGTCAATGCACGATCAAAAACCAATAAAAACTTACTGATTATCAAATTTGAAGTGAAGATCAGCTTTATTAACTTAAAAAAAATAACAGATCCAAGACTATTAAGAGCTTCAACTCATACTTGATCTAAAGAAAAAAGATCAAAAGCCAGTACAGACTGAAGTGTAAAAGGAGAAAAATCAAGATAAAGAAAGCTTCTTGAAGCTTCAATCTCCATTGATGAGGAAGCCACTTGAAAAAAAAAAGAGAGAGAGAGAGAGATTGAAACTTGCAGGGATAGAAAGAAAAAGAAGAGAGTAACGTCTCGAAGTTGAAATGGAAATGAAATGCAAAGAAATTTGGAGCGAATTTAAATTTAATCCCGAAGATATTGGGAAGACAGAGAAAGAGAGGAGGAATGAAATGAAAATGAAATGAAAATGAAATGATATTGAAATTCACACCAAATGAAATTGAAATGCGAGTCAAATTGGAGGACTTTGGGTTTGATTTGTTTTCTTTCCTTTCTAAGGATAGGAAAGGGTGGGGAAGACCGGTTAGACCGGTGTGTGAAGATAAGGGTGGATGACCGGTTTGGTAAGGAAAGTCAAGGGTAGGGTAACCGGTTAAAGAAGAGCGGATTTGAAAAGGAAGTTATAAAAGTGGATTGGAATTTGGATTTGGATTCCGCCAATAATAGAAGTACAAGAATGCGGACGTCAGGGCAGTGGTCAATTGTGATTAAATTATGGAGTCAAATCCAGGGAAAAATTAAAAATAAAATAAAATAAAGGCCTGGAGCACCAAGGAAAATATGGGAGACCTTAAATTTAAATTTCATTTTTTTAGATTTGCTATTATGTCCTTGAGTTTCGTTATTTTTACAAATTTAAAACAAAAATTTTAACTATTTTTAAATCAATAAATATTAGGGATTGCAAACGAGAAATTTAAATCGGATTATTTTGAAATTTTACTTCTCATGTGTTTTCTTGTCTTTCAAGCTTAATTGGATTGATAGTTGTAATTAGTTAAGGATGGTTGGAGGATTAGCAACAGAAAACTGATATAACTAAATTTTGGTATTTTGATTGGAAATTTTGGATATGAAGATTATTTGATGCTAATAGGGTATTTTCAATTATTAAAAATTGAGTTCTCTTATTTAAAATTAGATAAATGGTGTGACTTGTAAGGAATATAAGAGAAAAATATTTACCCTATCTTGTAGCTTATTTTATGTAATGATATTAAAATAAAAAATAAAAAATATATTTTATCAACTATAACAATCTATGCAACCAAAAGATTGAACATTGTTGATTGAATTGGTACAAAAATTACATTTCACTAATATTAATTAATTTTTAATGAAAGACTCGAGAACAGTTATTTTTGATAAATTATAATTATTAAATAATTATATTAAATAAATTTAAATAGATCAATATAAAAATAAATTAAATAAAAAAAATAAAAATTTTAATAAAATTATATTTCGTTATTATAACTATTATTCTAAGCGATAGTTTTGAATCCCACTTTTTTTCTTATTTATTTAATATTGTTTGAATTTTTCTTGTTAGAAAAATTAAATATTAATATCTATGTTCTCTTTAATATTGAAAATAAATTATTTCTTTTTAATATTTTTTAAAAATGAAACACGAAATTATATTAATAATTTAATAATAAAGTATTTTACCATATACTGTAAGAAGTTAAGAAAAAAAAAAGTAACCTTACTTTATAATTTAAAATCAATAAACTTCCTATAATGGACCATTGAAATTAATTTAATGAAGAAAATTAAGCATTATTATGGACAAATTCTATATATTTTCAACCTAAAATTATGCACAATATTTATCATGAATCCAAAAATAAATCAATTTCAAGGATCTTTAATTTCAATTCCAATCAACATTCTTCTCAAACCCATTAAAATATCATATTAGTATAGCATATGTTGATAAAGGGGAAAAACCAAATTATAAAGATTCATGATAATGAATAAATTAAGAGTTTGGTGAATTGACAAATCCTTTTTATTGTCTCTCTTCTTCCTAAATATCATATTCTTTACATTAAATAATCTATTTTTATTTTAATGAATAATTAAATTTCATATATTATTTTAAAAAATAACCTATTATACATAGCACCTTAATTAAATAAAATGGTGCTATATATTATATAATTATATAATTAATTATAATATAAATAATATTTTAAGTGATTTAATACCTCCAAAATGTTTTTAAATAAAATGGTGTTGGTGCATGACATATATATATGGTGAGTGGAGGTTATGATATATTGGCAACCATCCTAACATGAAGTTGCAATATATTGTTTAATATAAGGAAAATGAGTGGTTTAGGTAAATTGTAAATCTTTGTCCAAATCATTGGCTTCAAGCCTAATTCCAAAAAAATTGGCAAATACTTACATTGTTATCATCAAATAGATCAAAGAGATGGTCTTGCTAGAACCTAACAAAAATACATAAGATTGGAGTATCTAAAGCATTATAGGAGAAGCCAACTAGGCATTTGTATACTAGTGGAGTTTAATTAATGTTTAATTAAATGACAAGTTTGAGTGGTTAAAGTTGTTTTCAAACTCTTAAAAACTAATAATAATTAGCTTTTCTTAAGTTGGTTTTGTTAGACCTCACAAGTTAATTGCTATGATTTGTAATTGGGTTAGGCAAAAAGTAGTGTAGTTCAATACTTCACTTTTGTAACTTTGGAGATATAGACATAAAATGAAAAGTATTGTGCTTAGCTTTCACTTAGTTTGGTGAAATAAACTTATATAAATTCTAATTAATTGCATTATTTTTTTAATAATTTATTAGGTTGATATTTGCACATTATAAAATCACTTTATTACGATAACTATTTTAGCTACTTGATAAGCATTGAGTTTTTAATATAAAATTCATATTGCACAGTATATTTTTATATTAGTCACTTAATATATTTGTATATAATTAATCTTATAAATTAACTTGTTAAAGTTAAAAAATTCATTTATATATTAATCATTTGATATGTTTATATATAATTAATGTTAAATATTTTTCTCGTATAATATTTTTAACAGTCCCTTAAATGATAATTATGCAAAAATAATTTTTAATAAATCTAGTTAATACTTATAAATTTATGATATGGATTGAGTCAAAATATAATTTAAAGTATGAGAAATATTTATATTAAATGAAAAAATTGAAAGTTCGAAAATAACTCATACCGAATAAAAAAATAAATTTGAAATATAAGAATTACTTATACCAGGCAAAGAAAAATAATTAAACTCAATTCTAATTTAAGATATAACTAGAGGTAGTGCATCATATAATATTTTTAATAATAAAAAATAATTATTTATTTTCTTATTAATCAAAGTTCAGTTTTTCAAATCAATACTCCAAAAATATTTCTTGAATATACATGGTTAGTGTAAGGTTGTGTCCTATTAAATTTATCAAAAAAAAAAAAAATATTAATTAACGTGTAAATTAACATGAAAATATATTTCTCACAATTTGAATAAAAAAATAATCACTAACTAATCAGGTCAAAATAAACACTTTATATATAAACACACACTTTAGAGGAAGGATCATTTGGACATTTTTTTATTATTTCCCTCAAATTGTATGTATTGAATAATCCAATTGATTTATTTATTTTACAAATTTTAAGAAATTATGTTATTATTATTTTCTATAAGAAATAGAGAAAGGAAATAAACTTGAGGCTTAAACTCTTTAAGTGGCTTAACATTTACAAATGAATTATAAGATATTCCAATTAAAAATTGTTTTATACAATAATAAAAAAATCAAGAGAAGTAAATAATTAATTAATATTCCATTCTTAATTTTATTTTTTTCAGTTTTATATTATATATATACACAGTTAATTAATCAACAGTTAATCCTTACCATATTACAAATGAAAAATCTTTATATAAATGCACTATTGGTAACTACAAACAAAGACTAAAG
>CANXYC011562052.1:0-7500 GCA_948193065.1 Aleurites moluccanus | reverse complement strand
AGATGTGTAAAATAGAAAGAAACATCTCTCATGTTCACATACATAAGCATACTAACAAAATAGGATATAAATGCAGGCCCTCACATTGTAGAAAACACACATAAATAGTTATTATCTTTCTTTTATTTAAAAAAATTTTATCTTGAAAACTCCTTCTCAACTACCCTAGAAAGAAACTAAAAATTCATGATAGATATATAATTTAGCAAAATAAACCCATTTTGGCCCCATTTTGAAAAGAATAGTTAGTTCCCATAATGGGAATCAATCCCTTGTGGGTCTAACCATTTGTTTCCCTTTTGTAATTGTAGAGAAAGGTAGTGTCATAATTTATGGCTAGGTATGTTCTTATAATCTAGACTTGTTGGTATGATTTAAATTGAGTTGAAATCTTTATTATCTAAAAGTCTTGTTTGGTATAAAATATTTATTTTTAAAAAATATTTTTTTTAATATATATTTTTTGAGAAATTTATTTTTCAAAAAGTATATTTTTCGAGAAAAATATTTTAAATATATTTGATTCATTTATATATTGCTAAGTTAGTTTTTAATAATATATTTTTATTATAATGATTTTTAATAATATATTTTTATTATAATGATTTTATCTTTTTATTATTATTTTTTTTTTGTTACACTTTCTTTCACTTAAAAAATTAAATTTATAATCAAGCATGTTGATCTAAGTAGCTAAAAATTTATCACCTATTAAATAAGTTTTCGAATTCGAATATTATAAATAGAAAAATAACAGTCTGAATTTTATCTTATTATATATCCCATTTTTTATATTATAATTTTTTTTATATGTCAAATTATTTTTAAAAAATTATTACTATCAAATTACTTTAAAAAATAAGTAATTAGTGTATAAATAAAATATAAAAAAATATAATAAAATAAATGATTTGAATTAAGAAAATAATCGCTTAAAAAATTATATATCTCATTTTGAATAAATTTGATTCGAATCTTAATTTAATTTTATATGATTATGGAATATGGGATGATTAAAAAAAAAAATTGAATAATTAAGGTAAATCCAACTTTCCAAGTAAAGGGAAGTTGAAGGATTTTTTTTTTTCTAGAAACTTGTAGAGATAATAAATGCCAAATAATAAAAAATATTAGCTTCTAAAAAATCCTTATTAAATCCTAATAAATTTGTGGACCAAAAATTATGATTGGTGTTATTAAACAAGTTTTGTCCACACCCTTATCACCCTACAATTGGCATAGCTATATTGATTGTATAGTCACTATTATAGGATCAATTTCACACGTCAATTTTAGGTTAAATATGTTGATTCCCTCTTTTCAACAGTTCCTCTGTCCCTCTTCTTAAAGAAGATGAAATATCAATGGCCTGTGAATCAGGACAATTCCCATTAGCATAGGACTTACAATCAAGTAAATCAGAGGTCCCACATAAAGGGATGGTTGTGCATATGAATCTTATCATTTGGGATGATATCCACCGTTTGATTTGTGGAATAGTATTTTAGAATCAATAAGAAATCATAGAATTTATTTATTTAAAAAATAACTAATTACAAAAAAGAAAGAATTCTTAATTAACACTTTATTTAATATATAAAAAGTCTATTTTCCTTTCCAAAATTAATGAAAACACTTCAATTATTCTCCCTTGTATCAAATCAAATACTTTTGGAGTAGGTTTAGAGAATCTAAAATGTTAAATGTAATTGAAATTTTTAATTTTAATATTTGATAATTATTTAAAATTAAAATTAAAATTATAATATAATTAAAAAAATAATTTCATAATTTTATTCTTAATTTATAATAATTATAATTTCATAATCACCATTATAATCTTCTTTCTCACAGTGACCGTTATTGTCACCTCTTATATTATCATTATAAATAGTGGTCTATCACTACCAATAACGATAACTTATCGGTGATTTATTACCACTTTCACCATCATTTTTAATTTTACAATCATTTTTATCGTCACTAATTTTTTATTTAATTTTAATTATTTGTGTTAAAAAAATATTGGAATTACAATTCTAACTTAATTTTAATTCTAAATAATTCGAATTAGTTGAATTCCTTGCTCTTAAATGGACCCAATAGAATTCTTTAATTTTATACAATCAATTTTTTATTATGTGAATTTATTAGTTTGTCAACATTTTCAACATAAATTAGCATTGTGTAGTCATTAAGAATATTTTCTTCAAAATTTTAAAGAAATGTTGCCTTTAAATATAATTATGACGACTTTTAAAATACCGTTATTATTTGGTGATGAATTAGTTAATATAATAGAGTATAATTATTATTAATTACAAAAAATTAAATAATTAATGACGAGTTAAATTTTTTATGATATTAATTAACTTATTATTTTTATAAATTTATAGTACTGATATTGAAATTGTCTTTAAATAAAAATATTTTTAATTTTACAGGAGGCAAATTAAAAAAAATTGTAATATTTTCAATCTTGAATTTAGATAGATCTAATCTAATGTTAAAAAATTCAAGGCAAGAATTGAATAAACTCAATTGGACAAAAAATGAAATATATACATATCTATATATTTTTGTCTATAAATGAGAATCTAGAAAATAATGTGATGTGATATGAAATTTGTGGAAAATTAGTAGTAGTGTTGAAAAAGGGATAAAAGACAAATTTAATAGTCGCATGGAAAATTAGGCAAAATAATTAATTAGTTATTAAAGTGCTACTTATCCTTCTACAATCCTTTCTTTTTTCTTTTTTATTTTCATCACTCTCACTTAGATTGTGACGCGTGTAATTGATGGTTGTGCATATGAATCTTATCATTTGGGATGATCTCCACCGTTTGATTCGTGGAATAGTATTTTAGAATCAATAAGAAGTCATTAATTTTATTTATTTAAAAAATAACTAATTACAAAAAAGAAAGAATTCTTAATTAACATTTCATTTAATATATAAAAAATCTTTTTTCCTTTCCAAAATTAATGAAAACACTTCAATTATTCTTCCCTTTTATCAAATCAAATATTTTTTAAATTGGTTTGAAGAGTCTCAAATTAGAATTGTAATTGAAATTTTTAATTTCGATATTTGATAATTATTTAAAATTAAAATTAAAATTATACCTATAATTTTATGAAATTATAATATAACTAAAAAAATAATTTCGTAATTTTATTTTCAACCCATAATAATTATAATTTCATAATCACCACTACAATCTTCTCTCCCACTGTCACCATCACCGTCACCGTTACCGCCACCTTTTACACTATCATCCGAGATAATGGTCCATCATCATCGGCGACGATGGCTCGCTAGTAATTTATTATCACTTTTAATTTTATAGTCACTTTTATTTTCATTAATTTTTTTATTTAATTTTAATTCAAATTTAAATTTTTATGTGAAAAAAATATTAAAATTACAATTTCAATTCAATTATAATTTTAGATAATTAGAATTAGAATTTCAATTCCAATTCTTTGCTTCCAAATGGACCACTGTAGAATTCTTTAATTTTATACAATCAATTTTTTATTATGTGAATTTATTAGTTTGTCAACATTTTCAACATAATTGTTTAGTCATTGAGAATATTTTCTTCAAAATTTTAAAGAAATGTGGCCTTTAAATATAATTATGACGGCTTTTAAAATACCGTTACTAAATTTATTATTTGGTGATGAATTAGTTAATATAATATAATTATTATTAATCATAAAAAATTAAATAATTAATGACGAGTTAAATTTTTTTATCATATTAATTAACTTATTATTTTTATAAAATATACGATTTTTTGTAGTATTGATATTGAAATTATCTCAGAACAAAAATATATTTAATTTTATAGAAGGGAAATTAAAAAAAATGGTAATATTTTCAATCTTGAATTTAAAAAATTCAAGGCAAGAATTGAATAAACTCAATGGGACAAAAAATGAAATATATACATATCTATATATTTTTGTCTATAAATAAGAATCTAGAAAATAATGCGATGTGATATGAAATTTGTGGAAAATTAGTATTAGTGTTGAAAAAGGGATAAAAGACAAATTAGGCAAAATAATTAATTAGTTATTAAAGTGCTACTTATCCTTCTACAATCCGTTCTTTTTTCTTTTTTCTTTGCATCACTGTCACTTAGATTGTGACGCGTGTAATTGAGGGTTAAGTTTAATTGGGCTAAAATAAAGGTTCAAAGATCAAAGATTTTAAAAGTAACGCGTTTTTTGGTGTATCATTGGCTTAGAAAAAGCCCAATTAGTGTTGAAGCAACTGCAGCCCAACATAGCCTTTTATCAAAATAAGCTGTCACGCCCCATTAAAATAATTAATGTTTATTAATCCGAACCGATAAAAATAAAAAATCAAAAAATCATAGATCCGATTGAAGTTAAATTAATTAAATAAAAAAAAATGATATGTATATATAATTTAACATTTATTATATATATGATGAAAATAAATATAATGTAATAATAGTTAAATAAAAAATTTATATAAAATCATAATTTTTATGATATAAATCAAATTACATTAAGTCAAAAGTTATATATATAATAAGCTGTAAATGTTTGAGCAATAAATATTTATAGATTTACTCACACTATATGGTTATGATTTTTATAGATTTACTTACACTATATTTATAAATATTTACGTGCTTAAACATTTACTCACACTATATGGTTATGATTTTGACATCGAGTAAAATTGAAACGAAATTATTGAAGTTCTCTTAATTTTTTTAAACTCAAAACAGCATCATTTTAACTTGAAAAAAATGACGTCATTTCAATAAAAATTATTATTTTTTTTTTTTAAAAGTTGACTCACTCGAATCTAAAAAATCAGTCCGATTCAATTGATTCACCGATTTTTAATTCGATTATTTGGAAACGGATAAAAGTAGACTGATCTATCCGATTTTTAATTTTTTCAGTTCGATCAGTTAAATCAATTCGATTTTAATAATCATAAAAATAATATATTTTTCTAGCAAGTACCTCAAAGACTCTCATTAAAAATTAAAAATTCAGATAATATTTAATAAATAAATTTAAAAATAAAATAAATAAATGAAAAATGAAAGTTTAAACCTATCACTTAGTGATTATAATAAAATACTGCTTCATTAAAAAAAAAAAAAAATTCATTCAACTTATTTTTATATTAATTTATTTACATTTATCTAATATAATTATTTTATAATTATATTTTATCTAAAATAATTGTTTTTAACTAGTATTCTTAGACTCTCGTTAGATAAATAATTACTCAATTATATTTTTTTAATTTTCATATAACCGAGATCAATTAATTTTGATATTAAGAGTTGAGTTATTATAATAATCACATCCATTCATTTTTATATTTTATACATCTACTTTCTTTATTTTGATTTATTTTTTGTATTTTCTCATTCAATTTTTATATATACTTCATGTAAAGATTATGTAATAAAAATTTAAATTTTAGGGTCATCCTTTAATTTTTTTTAGGTGCGATAATACTGTTGTTGTCATAACTCGTGATATCTAGGTTTTTCGCTTTAGAATTTCTGCAAGTTGCTGCGAAAATCAATTGCATGGACAATGGCAGGTTCGAAAACATAATATAAAGGAATTTGATGAAAAATTGAGTAAAGATAAAATAATTGACCAAGACTCGAAAAAAAAAAAAAAAAAAAAAAGTCTTTAGTCATGATATAGCAAGTTAGCTGGAGCTGGACCCATGCAATTAAATTATTGACTTTGGCTTATATAAAATTAATTTCCTGGCAATTGTTGATCATATTCATATATAGCCAACTCCATTAGTATTCCACTATTACCCCACATGGTTTTTCTTTCCTATAAAATCCTTTCAGAGCATTATCTTCAACATATTAAACCTTAAACACCTTTCCGAATCACTTTACAATACTCTTTTCCTCTGAGAAAGCAATGGCAGAAGCAATCCTCTTTAACGTTGCAGCTTCAATCATTACAAAGCTGGGTTCTCTAGCTCTTCAACAGACTAAGCTGTGGCGGGGTGCTAAAGATGAGCTTGAGAAACTCAAGACCACAGTTTCTACTATCCATGCTGTGCTTCTTGATGCAGAGGAGCAGTACTTTCAGAGTCATCAAGTCAAAGTTTGGGTTGATTCGCTCAAACAAGCATTTTACGATGCTGATGACTTGTTGGATGAGTTCTCCACGAAGGTTTTGCAGGAGCAGGAAATGACTGGGAATAAGATGGTAAAGGAGGTACGCTTGTTCTTTTCAAGCTCAAACCCATTTGCTTATAGTCTTAAGATTAAGCATATTAGAAGCAAATTAGATGAGATTGCTGAAAATAGGAAATTTCACTTAGATGAGCGTCCTGAGAAGACATTTGTTATGGCTGAGGAAAGAGAACAAACTCACTCTTCTTTACCTGCAGTAGTTATTGGCAGAGAAAATGATAAGAATAAAATTTTAGAATTTGTTTTGTCTTCCAGTAATGTAGAGAGTGTGTCAATAATTTCCATAGTTGGTATTGGGGGATTAGGAAAGACGACACTTGCTCAACTTGTATTTGATGATGAGAGAGCGAAGTCAAATTTTGAGCTAAAATTATGGGTTTGCATTTCTGATAATTTTGATGTGAAGACAACAGTTAAAAAGATTTTAGAATCTGTTGCTGAGAAACCTACAGGAAATTATGAAATGAACACTTTGAAAAATCTCCTTCACCAAAAAATTAATGGGAGAAAGTATTTACTTGTGTTAGATGATGTTTGGAACGAGGACTATGAAAAATGGTTCCGGTTGAAGGATTTGTTAGATGGAGGTGCAAGTGGAAGTAGAATAATAGTGACCACTCGTCTTAAAAATGTTGCAGAAAAGATATCTGATTCAATTTATGAATTACAAGGTCTTTCTGAGGCTGAGTCGTGGTCCTTGTTTAAAAATATGGCCTTTAAAAAAGAGAAATTGCCAAGCCCTGAATTTGAGTTGGTTGGAAAGAAGATTGCAGTAAAGTGTGTTGGAGTTCCTTTAGCCATAAGAGTAATAGGACGTCTATTGTGTTTTAAAAATACAATATCTGAGTGGCAATCTTTTAATGATAAAGAATTTTCAAATGTACATCATGAAAATACTAGTATTTTATCAACTCTTAAGTTGAGTTATAACCATCTATCTTCACATCTAAAATCTTGTTTTGCTTATTGTATGTTATTTCCAAAAGGTTATACATTTAACGTGAGAATTTTAGTGCATTATTGGGTGGCGCAAGGATTTATTAAATCATTTGAAAATTCAAAAGAAGATCTTGAAGATATGAGTTTAAAATATTTTAAGGAACTTCTGTGGAGATTTTTTTTTCAAGAAACAAAGGAAGATAAATTGGGTAATATTATAACATGTAGAATGCATGATTTGATGCATGATCTTGCGGTATTAGTAGCCGGAGAAGAAAGTACTTTTTTAAATTCTGATGTTTATTGTGTTAACAAAGTAGCT
>CANXYC011561562.1:0-14541 GCA_948193065.1 Aleurites moluccanus | reverse complement strand
TGTCTGGACATTATGATATGAATTTAAATGTATGTTATGCATTCATATGTTAACATATGCATTCATATTCTAACAGGGGTACAACTGATATGGTAAGCTTATATGACTTTGGCATATGAATAAATAATATGGCAGGGAATTATTATATGATTGTGATGTGAATTGTATTTGGAGGTTGAAAGGGATTTGATATTGATATTAGAAGTGTTGTGTTGTGTTTTCTATTTGGATAATGTTAATGTTACAGGGGAAACTCTGTCCGATTTTCTCTAAACTTAAATTAAATTAAAGTGTTTTTGAAAAAAAAAATATACGTCATAAAACGGTTAAATGAAAGGAAGCTTGTAATTTGGGTTCTTCGTGGTACCAGTATACATTATTCCCGTGACCTAGGACCGTCACAGCCCTATAAAGTGGGTTGTGACACCAGGGCACCTCCAAACCCTTTGCCCAAAAGATGGAATATGAGTGAATATTGTGAATATCATCAGGGTGCAGGGCACAAAATAGAAATGTGCAAGAACCTTAGGCATAAGATCCAGGACTTGGTGGATAATAGCGATATCATTCCACCAAAAGCAAGACCCAACATCACCATTAACCCTCTTTTGAATCATCAAGTTGATGTTAATTTCCTCCACTCTTGTAATACAAAAATGGATATAATCTCTTTGATTAGATCAAATAATAATTTTTGTTGTGTATTGGATCTTAATGATTTTGTGGAAGAGATAGACACAATAACAAGGAGTGGTAGATTCTATCAACCGAACTTATCAGTACAATAGCCCGTCTAGCATGTTCCCCTCCTATGGAGAAGATAACCAATGAGCCTAAAGAGGATGCTATCCTCAAATAGTTAAAGAAAACCCAAGCCAACATCTCCATTTGGAGTCTCATCCAATCATCCTTCCCACATCGCCAAGCTCTTTGCAAGGTACTGAATCAGTTCCAAGCTCCAGTTGACATTTCTCTTGAAACCTTGGTAACCTACCTCACTAGCTCAGCCAAGGTTGCTTCCATCTCTTTCATTGATCATGATTTGCCAAAGGAAGGAGAAAATCACAACCAGGCTCTATATATAACTGTGATGACCCAAGGGAAAACAGTCCCCATAGTTTGGGTTGATAATGGGTCAGCTTTGAATGTATGCCCATTGAAAGTTGCAAGTTGCTTGGGCCTTGACGCTGTAGATTTCACCCCCTCCGATCAGATTGTGAGGGCATATGATAATTCAAAGAGAGAGGTCATGGGTGTGGCTACTCTTGATGTGACGATTATACCTATAACCGCTCTTATCCCCTTCCAAGTGATTGATGTGTCTGCCTGCTTTAACGTCCTCTTTGGAAGACCCTGGATTCATAAATCAAGGTTTGTTTCATCCTCCTTGCATCAAAAGCTCAAGATGCCTCATGGAACTACTGTATTCACCGTTAAAGGTGATGCACACGGGAAAAATGAGGTTCCCAGCTCTACTCCTATTATGGGAATTCAGCCTGAGCCAAATACTGTCCCTTTGTCTGGTTTCTCCTTTGACACCATACAATTCATTGAACAAGAAGGAGGTAAAGAGTTAGTCCCATTTGATTTCGATCCTTTTGGAAACATAACAGTGACTAACATCTTAAAGAAAATGAACTATTTTCTTAGTTTAGGTCTTGGGAGGAATCAGCAAGGAATAACCTCTTTCAAGGAATATCCAGTAGCCAACCCACCTTTTGGACTCGGTTACAAGCCTACCAAAGAGGATTTAGAGGAGGTTAAGATGAGAGTCAAAATGAGAGATGAGAGCCAAAAGGAGAGCTGAGGCTTAAAATGAGAGGTGAGGCTTTTGATTGGCAGATGCGCCCTTACTTTAGAACTTTGAATAGGTATTTTGTAAAAGAAGGGGAAGATTTTCCTTTCTGTGGCTTTATTGAACCATAGTATTGCCCTGTAACTAAGAAGCTAATCCTAGGTTTTGAAATTTTCTTTGATGTCAGGCTCAGTTTGGAGGATTGCGAGCCCATCTACTTTCTAGAGCAAGATTGGTAGCAAAACATGGAGGCTACTCTCTTTGAGCAAGTCCTCATGATTAGAAGTAAAGTGTCAACAAACCTCGCCAAGCTCATCCATCCTACCTTGGTTGCACCAGACAACTGGCACATTGAGAAGTTTCCCAACCTTGATGAAACACTTTCCTTTCCAGCCAAGTCCGAGTCAGAATTCAAGTCCAAAGCAGAGTCAAAGTCGGAGTCTGTTGAGTCTATTTTTTCTTTTTCTTCTGTAGAGTAAGAAAAGGATCTCCCTGGTCCTTTTTTTGGTTTCAATGTAGTCCGCAAGGAAAAAACTTCTATTAGCAATAAAACTTTCCAATTTTCCTCTTATCTCTTTGAGTCTTCCTTCCCTTTTAATGAATCCAATTTAAGTAAGGCATCAAAAGAAAAAGAAATAAATGAAATAAAAGAATAGAATAAAGAATAAATTAATCTTGGCACAGATGGTAAATGGAAAATCACATTCATTGCATCATCATTCTATGATAAAGCTTCTTTATTCAAAATAGTTCAAGAATTTTTAGACTATTTTGCTTGGGAGCTCAAAGACATGACAGGTATCGATCTAAACATAGCGGTCCACAACATTCCAACCTATGAGGATGTGAAGCCCGTAAAACAGTAGCTACAGAGGATGAAGACATAATGGTCTCTCAAGATTAAAGAAAAAGTTGCTAAGTTGTTGAGAAATGGTTTCATTGAACCTGTGACTTACCCTTCATGGCTAGCCAACATTGTGCCTGTGCCCAAAAAGGATGGGAAAGTAAGGATGTGAGTCGATTATAGGGATTTGAACAGAGCCTGTCCAAAAGATGACTTTACTTTACCTCACATACACTTATTGGTGGATCGCATGGTCGGATCTGAGGTAGTCTCCTTAACTAATCTATATGCGGGTTATAACCAGATACAAGTCTATCCACCTGATAAGGAAAAGACAACTTTTGTGACAGAATAGGGCACTTATTGCTACAAGGCCATGCCTTTTGGGCTGAAAAATGCTGGGGCAACATATTAGAGAATGGCCACAACCATCTTTCATGACATGATTCTCAAGGAAGTAGAAGTATATGTTGATGACATGGTGATAAAATCCAAAACAGCATAAGGACATGTAGATGCATTAAGGCGTTTCTTTCTTAGGTTGAGACAGTACAACCTAAAATTGAATCTGACTGAGTGTGTTTTTGGTGCGTCCTCAGGTTTGTTCTTAGGACATATGGTGAGCAAGAAGGGGAAAGAAGTAGACCCAGCCAAATGAAGAGCCATTTTGGAGATGCCAGCTTCAAAGACTGAAAAGGAAATCAAGGGATTCTTAGGTCGTTTGCAATACATTAGTAGGTTCATCTCTCAGTTGGCTGATGTTTGTGGACCCATCTTTAAATTGTTGAAGAATGGGGCTTTCAAAGAATGGAATGATGAATGTCAGCAAGCTTTTGAAAGAATCAAGCAATACCTGCTAAACCATCCTGTATTGCAACCTCCAAGACCCAGTAAACCTTTGCTGTTATACCTCTCTATGACCAAAGAAGCCATGGGGGCAATGCTTGCTCAAAATGTTGAAGATTAGCACAAAGAAAATGCCATCTATTACTTGAGTAAATGCATGCTTGCTCATGAACTAAAATACAATTAAATAGAGCAGTTGTGCCTTGTCTTGGTTTGGGTATGCCATAAGCTGCAACATTATTTGGGTTCATATACCACACATGTCCTTACTAACAAGAGCCCCTTGAAATTCCTTATGGAGAGGCTGGTTCTTGATAGAAAACTGGCCTGATGGTTGGCAATTCTAGCAGCTTTTAATCTTAAGTATGCTCCAAGAAAAGCTATCAAAGGAAGTGTGATAGCCGACCAGCTAGCTGTTGCCCCAATAGATAATGAATCGTTTGAGCTTGAATTCCCCGACGAAGACATCATGGAATTGAAACCTGAAGTTTGGAAGTTGTACTTTGATGGAGCAGCTAATAGCAAGGGTTATGGCGCGGAGATAGTACTTGCCATGCCAAATGGGTATCATTTACCCATGGCCATTAAATTATCCTTTGAAGTAACAAACAATGAGGCATAATATGAAGCCTGCATATGTGGTTTAGAGGTTGCCACAAATATGAGGATTGATTGCCTAGAGGTCTATGGGGACTCTAATTTGATTGTGTCATAAGCTTTGGGTAAGTGGAAGATAAAAGAAAAGCATTTAGTTTCTTACTATCAACGCATGACTGATCTAGTAGAAAATTTTCATGAATTATCTTTCCACTATCTACCTCGAGCCAAGAATTAGTTTGCCGATGCTTTGGCAACACTAGCCTCTATGATAGACATGATAGGTAATGAGAATGTACGTCCTGTGTTCATTCAAGTGCGAAGGCAACTGGGTTATGTTACAACATGAATGCAGATTCAATTAGCCGATGGCAAGCCATGGTATTGGGACATATTCAATTTCCTGAAAAATGACCAATATCTGAAAGGGGCATCTAAATTAGACTGAAGGACCCTGAGACAATTGGCTAGCAACTTTATAATAAATGGTGATGTGTTGTATAGAAGAGCTTGGGATAACATTCACCTTAGGTGCGTAATAGAGGAAGAAGCTCAGTTGATCATGGAATGGGTACATGGTGGTGAAGTAGGTCCACACATGAATGGTTTTGAGTTAGCCAGGAAAATCACAAACTTGGGATATTTTTAGCTTTCAATGAATGACGATTGTGCTAAGTATGTTCAAAAATGCCACAAGAGTCAAATATTTGCGAAGCTTCAAAAATGACCTCCCGTTCTGTTGCACCTGACTACAACACCCTGGTCTTTTGCTACATGGGGCATTGTATCATAGGGTACATCAGTCCTAAATCCTCAAATGGTCATGAGTATATTTTTGTGGCAATAGATTACTTCACAAAGTGGGTAGAAGCATCCTCTTATCAGGTGTTGAATTCTAAAAAGGTAGCACACTTTATCCGAACTAACATCATTTGTCGGTTTGGATTGCCTTTTGAGATCATCACCGACAATGGGTCTCATTTTCAGAAGGAAGTAATAAATCTACTTGAAAAGGAAAAGATTCAGCATCATCGGTCTTCTCCTTATCGACCTCAGACCAACAGGATAGTTGAACCAGCAAATAAAATAATCAAGAGCAATCTACAAAAGATGATCATCAATCATAGAAATTGGCATGAATGCCTTCCATTTGTGTTATGGGGGTATCGGACCTCCATTCGAACACCGACAGGGGCAACTCCGTATTCTTTAGTGTATGGGATGGAAGCGGTCCTTCATATTAAAGTACAGATCTGCTCTGCAAGGGTCATGCGAGAGAATCAGCTTAGTGAGGCAGAATGGATCAAGGGGTATCATGACCAGCTGAATGCTATTGATGAAAAAAGGGTGGATGCACTTTACCAAATTCAAGGGTATAAGCAAAGGCTAGCCCGACATTTTAATAAAAGGGTAACTGACAGAGGACTGGAGGAAAGCAACTTAGTGCTTAAGGAAATCAGAGCTCCTGTGCATGATCCAAGAGGGAAGTTCAGGCCAAATTGGGTCGGACCATATGTGCTCAAGAAGATCTTGTCCGATGGAGGTGTAATACTCATGGATCTGGATGGGAACGAATTTTTAAATCTTTGTAATTTGACCAATTAAAGAGATATTTTGTGTAATTCTTGTTTCATGATTCATTGTTTGAGCAAAACTACGAGGACCTGATTCTCCTAAAAAGAAAAAAAAAATTGATTAATGAGTAAAAAAAGTGCAAATGGAGATATATAGGCAGCCCACCCTGGGTACAGTCCAAAGCATAATAAAATTATCATTTTTTGTACCTAGATTAATTGGTTCATGCTCGCTAAGTTGAAAACTTGAATAAGGCGGCTTAGGCAAAAATTAGAGTAGCTCGACGAGTTGAAAACCCTAATAGCGCAACTCAGGCAAAATTAGAGCAATAACGAAAAAAAATATAATAATAATAATGATAAAAAAAAACAATAAAAAATAATATATATATAAAAAAAAATACCTTATTTTGAATTGGAATTCATTAATTATTTTTTCAGTCCTTTTTCGTCAAAGTATTCTATCCTATCTCGTTTGTCAGAGTCAAAATAATAAAAATTCCATCTCATTTTATTCAATATCAGCAAATTCAAATGAATGAAGTTCTTAAAAGTTCCAAAAAGATGGAATACAAAAAAAGGGTCCTAGTTTAAGCTTGTTTTCTCCTGGGATGAACATCCTTTGAGTCGTCAGAGTCTCCATCCTCGATCATGAGTGTATCTGGTTCAACCTTCACCTCCACCTCGTCTTTGGTCACAATAGCTTCTTATGGTTTTGTCATCTTATCTGTCTCAATATCCCCAGTCTCAGTGTCAGCCTCCAATTCTATAATCAAGGCGACCCATCTGATCTTCTCAATGGGCCAAACTTCTATGATGAACCGAGAGTCGTAATCTTCCAGCTTGCCTGACAATCCAGCAGAACGTATAAAGCGCATCGACTGCCTTCATCCATTTATTATGGCTTGGGATACAGGTCCAGTAATCGTAGATGTGGGAAAAACATATCCGTTCGGTGGAGTGTCTTGTCGCTGACCCATCTGCCTCAAGATTCTAGTTCCTTGGTAGAATGAAGTCATGGAAATCCCCAGCAAATACACCATCTTGTATCTATAACTCATTGTAATGAATGAGTCAATCCCATACCAGGAGCAATACTAGAGCAGCTCTTTAGAATCCAGCTCCAAAATCCAAGCAGTCCACTCCTTTTCTGTATCAAAGTGAATCAGAGTTCTCCGCATACGGTACCGTGCAGCCGAATATGGCTCTGTCTGGGGGAGCCGCTACTTGTAGGTGGTCCTTGAGCCAAACCTGAAAATGAGTAAAAGGGATTAAAGAAGGAATTCAAAAAAAAAAAAAAAAAAAAAAACAAAAAACAAAAAACAAAGCAAAAAAAAAAGGAATGGAAATACAAGATGTTTTTACCTGTAAAATGACAAGGCTAACAGACCAAGGCCCTTCGACTCTAAAATTTCCATCCAGGCTCTGTAGAGTTTCTGCTAAGATCAGGCCAACAATGGTGCAACCCCGCTCCATCTGAGCAATTAACTCCACTACCCGAATGTCTCCCCAACCAGGTAAGTTAAAGAAGAGGCATCCAATGGTCAAACACAGAACCAAAGCAGTCATTCTATGTTTTTCTCTCATTTTCTCCCCCAAACCTTCTAGATATTGGAACTCAGCTATAACTACAGCTAGGTTGATCTGGCCTTCCACGACCATAGAGCTGGCTAGCTCATGTCTCAACCCCAAAAGCCTTTTGAAAAAATGAAAATATCTAACCCTATGTTCAGGGACAGCTAAGGCAGCATTTGGGCTACTTTCGAGGATGGAGCTGAATTCCTCAAAAGTAGGGCACATTTCCTCTATACTGGCGCCGAATCAGAACACATGGTCTACAGGGTCCCAAAACCTGAAACAAGCTTTCAAAAAATCCCAATCAACTTTTACACCCCTCAAAGTTAGAATAGAGTTCATTCCATATTTGCCTAGGTTGATCTTTTCGACCTTGTCCAGGTTCTTAGTCCAAAAAAACATGTAGTGGCTATAGTAGGGCTCCATTGACCTTTTTGAGTAAAATGAGAGAGAAAAGTCAGAAAGAAAATACAAAGAAAGAACTGAGGGATGCTAAGAAGAGTCAGAGTGACTTTTTAAGAAGAAAGGGATATCTTTTTATAGGGAAATGTGCCGAAGCAGGCTGGGGCATGCAACAGCACCACCTAGGGCTGGCGCCGCTGCCATAGGCCCAAGGCTACAGCACCACCTCATGGTGGCGGTGCCGCCAAGCCTCCTAGAGCACCAGAGCGGCAGCCGCCCTAAGTCCATGGTGGCATCGCCATTGTCACAACCCGTTTGTGGATCGCAACGGTCCTAGGACATGGGAGATGCCAATGGCGACCGGCACCCGTAGAACCCAGTATCGCATACACAATCTATAAACCACAATATATATCTCATTTTAGTTAGTTACTATCCATTCTGTTATTATGTAATTCATTTTGTAAATTTCTATAATTGGCTGTAATGATCAATACATCATATCATATAATCATCATATAACTCATAATATTATCATAACATATATACATGTTCATTTCCTAACTAACCCATACATACCTTATGGAGCAGCTAGATTATGAACATCAAAATACAAAAATACAGAAAATATACATCAAATAACTGTAGCAGAAATCCTCGAATGACAGATGATGGGATTCTGCAGCTTACTCCTTTCATGAAATAGGTAAACAAGGAAAAATGTGAGTATATAAGATACTCAGTGAATCTATATGCATCATAAAGCAAATGAGATAGAACAATGATATATATATAATAAAGGAACAATGGGACAGTATCAATCATGTTGGTTTACAGAATCAGTATCAGAAATCAATAAGAATATCAATGGTCATATCAAGTTATGGAATCATATGGTAAGATAGATAAAGGGCCCTAAAACACGTTGACTATGTGTAATCACACTGTCAATCACATATCGAGTAGGCATAAGACTGATTAGGTCCTATGGCCGGGACCAATAACCCTTCCCAGCTAGGGCATCAATATCAATGTGCACATTACCGACAGTATATACCCACTACCCTGTCGATGCGGCAACTCTGTCAAACCACATTTGGGTCAATATAAATGAATATCATACAATAGACACCATTATGCAATAATGGTATCATCACTGTCAATAAACTCAATATCTTTCAAATCAAATAGCAATTGAACAAATGACATTGCAATATACGATATACAATCAATGATAAGCGATATGGTAAACAACAAAGGTATGGAACAAAAGTTAGTTTGGCAAGGAAAATCGGCAGGTCAATTGGCATGCCAATGTTACTGGTGACAATGGAATTCAAATAGTAGGCCTGTGGAATACAAAGTAATAGGTCAAAGGCAAATAAACTAGGCATTTTATCAAACATATGGTGGGCATACAATGGCAAGCCAATAGGTTAGGTTAGGGTGCAAAATTGACTTGCCCAATACAACCAACAACAAGCTACATTATCAATAATAGTATAGGCATCAAAGAAACACAAATAAACAGCATCAAAGAAACACAAATAAACATGGATCCAATTGGCTTGGGAATTCAAGGCAAAAATCAAAGAAAAACAATGCAATGAATAGTACTAGGTGGTTCGGCCAAACACAAACTTTCAAGGTAAGTTTCCAATTTCAATTCTAAGCATTTACACATGTTAAATGATGCATATAGAACTCACCTAAACTTCCAAATAGCTTTGCACAATCCAATTCCACCCAAAATAACTAATGAAGCTATAAGGGACACCTTTGTCAAATTTTCAATTCTACATTAATCCAACCATCAATTAGTTGTCTATTTACATCCAATTAGTATATTCTAACATCAATTAACACTAACTAACACTAAATCATCAAACCCTTTCTTACAACTTCAATTTAGCTAGGTAATATTAGGCATTTCTATCAATTAGCATCAATTGATGCAATTAACCACCAAAATCCATCAAATTCAACTTAATTAACATCTAATTGAACTATAAAATCAAACAAAATACATCTGTACCACAGTATGGAATCCTAGCCGAAATCTTCAAGCAATTATTCCTTGAATTTCTTTAGCTTTCCAAGCAAATTAATGGTGGGAAATGGAAGAATGATGCCTAAACTCAAGTTTTCTTTGATTTTTCTTAAGGAAATTTGGTTGGAAATGAAGAAATGAGAAGGAAGAAATGAAGGAAATGGTTCTGCCCCTTTGGAAGAAATGGAAGAAGATGATGGAAATTATTCTAAGTGTAAAATATATATCAAAAATCAAATGGCAAATTACAACTTAATCCCCCAACTTCTATACATCACACTTTAGTCCAAAATCTTCTGTAATTTATTTTGTCAATTCTATCAGGATTTAGAATTTAAAGTGGGGAGTCAATAAGCTTATTTTTATTTATACTTATTTATAAAAATGGTTTCAAAGTCATTTTGTAACTCCGACGGACCCATTTTCACTATTCACCTTAAACTTCCATTTATTTATGATGTTGCCATTATTTACTTTTTCAGTATTCCTAAATGATTTTCACTTCTTTCTTTTTACCAAAATTACACATATTTTATGCTGATCTTTTACCTCCAGGTCAACCTCAGAAATTCTTCTGTTAACTGGACTGCTAATTTCTCGGCAGTGTTTTCGACACCATCGCTTTCTAAAAAAGTAACAAGTTCACTTTCTAACTGTGTCTCTAAAATTATTTTCCATCATTTCAAGATTCATTAACCACATACTGAGAATTGAATCATGCATGTGAGTTAGGAATTGATAGGGTATTACATTCTACCCCCTACAAATAAATTTGTCCTCGAATTTAAATAAATTCATACCTCACTACTGGAACAGGAATGGATATTTGCTCCTCATCTCCTGCTCACTCTCCCAAGTGCACTCTTCCATGGATTGGTTCCTCCAGAGCACTTTAACCATAGGGATCTCTTTATTCCGTAGCTGCCTAACCTGTCGATCAATGATCTTTACTGGAAGCTCCTCATACGACAAGTCATCATTAGGTCCACATCCTGAACCTCCAATATGTGAGATGATTCAGATACATACTTTCTCAGTATCGAGATATGAAAAATCGGATGTACGTGGCTCAAGCTAGGTGGAAGAGCCAATATATAGACCACATTACCAATCTTCTCAAGAATCCCAAACGAGCCTATAAACTTTGGTGATAATTTTTCCCTCTTCCCAAATCTCATAACACCCCTCATCTGAGAGACCTTAAGGAAGACATGATCACCAATTGCAAAATATGCATCCTTACTCTTCGGATCAGCATAACTCTTCTGCCTACTGAAGGCAATCCTCATTCGATCTCTGATCATAGGAACCTTTTCCATATTCTCTCTAATCAACTCTGGCCCCTCTAGCTGTTTCTCTCGTAGCCCCACCCAACACACTGGAGATTTGCATTTTCTACCATATACTGCTTCAAATGGAGCTATACTAATAGAAGAGTGATAGTTGTTGTTATAGGAGAACTCAGTCAATGGCAGATAATAATCCCAGTTACCTTTGAAATCCAGAACACACAATCTAAGCATATCCTCCAAAGTCTGGATTGTCCTCTCCGACTGCCCATCAGTCTACGGATGGAAAGTAGTATTGAACTGTAATTGGGTACCCATGGCCTCCTAAAACTTCTGCCAAAATCGAGAAGTGAACTGTGTACCCCTGTCTGAAATAATCATCAATGGAACTCCATGAAGTCGCACAATTTTATCAACATACAACTGTGCGTACTAAGTTGCCGTGTAGTTGGTTTTAACCTCTAGAAAATGAGCAGACTTCGTCAGACGATCCACAATCACCCATATAGAATCATAACCCTTCGAAGTCCTCGGTAGACCAACTATAAAATCCATAGTCACCTACTCCTATTTCCACTCTAGCAACTCAATCTCCTGAAGTAGTCCTGATGGCTTCTGATGCTCGAACTTAACCTGCTGATAGGCTAAGCATTTAGATACAAACTGAGCTACATCTCTGTTCATCACAGGCCACCAATATACATGTCTCAAATCATGGTACATCTTGGTAATCCCTAGATGTACACTGTATGCTGAATAGTGAGCCTCTCTCATAATCTGATCCCGTAGCCCATCAAAATTTGGTACACATATACGCTTCCCACATCTCAGTACCCCATCCTCTACTATAAACTCTGTCATCTTCCCATTCTGTACCTCTCCCCTGAGCTTTAGTAGATAAGGATCCCTATCTTAAGCCACTTTTATATCATTAAGTAACAGTGACTTCACCCGAAATTGGGCTATCAGAGCCTAGTTTCTATCCTGGGATCCCAACTCCAACTCTACTCCCAAATTTGCCAACTCCCTCATCTCTCGGATCAATGGCCTCCTGCCAATCACAATATAAGCTAGACTGCCCATCGATTTCCTACTCAGTGCATCCGCCGCTACATTGGCCTTACCTGGGTGGTAAAGGATCTCATAGTCATAATCCTTAAGTAGCTCCACCCATCTACACTGTCGAAGATTCAGATCCTTCTGCTGAAATATATACTATAGACTCTTATGATCAGTATATATTTCACATTTCGATCCATAAAAATAATGTCTCTAAATCTTCTATGCAAAGATCACAGCCACCATCTCCAAATCATGGGTTGGATAATTTGGTTCATACCTCTTTAACTGACGAGAAGCATAAGCAATTACCCTACCAATCTGCATCAACACACATCCCATACCAATCCATGAAGCATCACAATACATAGTGAATTTCTCCCTCTCTATTGGTAATGCAAACACTGGAGCACTGGTGAGGCAATACTTCAATGTCTGGAAGCTGTGATCACACTCTTCAGTCTATACATATCGCTCCTGTTTCCTCATCAATCTAGTCAAAGGAGCTACAATCCGGGAGAAATCCTTCACAAACCTCCTGTAATATCTAGCCATACCCAGAAAACTGCGAACCTCTGAAACACTAGTAGGCTAAGGCCAATTAGCAACCGCTTCAATCTTCTGAGGATCCACCTTAATCCCATCCTTGCATATCATATGCCCAAGGAAACACACTTCCGTTAGCCAGAATTGGCATTTAGATAATTTAGCATACAACTGATGCTCCTGAAGTGTCTGCAACACAATCCTCATATGCTCCACATGCTCCTCCTCATTCATGGAATAGATAAGTATGTCATTAATGAATACAATGACAAACTTATCCAAATATGACCTGAACACCCTATTCATCAAATCCATAAAAGTAGCTGGTGCATTGGTCAACCCGAATGGCAACACTAGAAACTCATAATACCTATATCGGGTCCTGAAAGCAATCTTAGGTATATCACCCTTCTTAATCTTCAACTGGTGATATCCAGACCTCATATCTATCTTTAAAAAATGGCTAGCACCTTGCAGCTAATCAAACAAGTCATCTATCCGAGGCAATGGATTCTTGTTCTTCACTGTCACCTTATTAAGCTATCTGTAATCTATACACATTCTCAATGAGCCATCTTTCTTCCTTATAGACAGTATCGGTACACCCCAAGGAGAACTACTCGATCTGAGGAACCTTCTATCCAATAGCTCCTATAACTGTATCTTCAATTCCTTCAGTTTAGCTGGAGCTATTCTGTATGGGGGAATAGATATAGGGTCAGTGCCTGCATGCACCTCAATCTCCCTATCTGGGGGAAATGCTAGCAACTCCTCAGGAAACACATCAGGAAACTCTTGAACTACCAGTATCTGATTAAGCTATATAGAAGATCTTTGTACATCTACCACATGTGCCAAATAGGCTGATAGCCTTTTCCAATCATCCTCCTAGCCTAGATAGCATAAACCAGATTAACTCAAAACTCCTGAATATCACCCTGAAACTCAAACTTTGGTTGCCCCTCAAGCTGAACTCTAACCCTCTTCCGATAACAATCTATAACTATCCGGTGCCTCATCAACCAATCCATACCCAATATAACATCTAACTTTAACACAAGCAACTCAATTAAATTAGCACGCAAGATGTTATCATCAATCTCAATCACACAGTCAGGGTAGTAATAATCAACATCAACACTATCACCCATAGGAGTAGCAATCATCAAAGGCACATCTAACAATATCCTCTCCTTATTCAATTTAGGTATAAAGTGTAGTGACACAAATGAGTGAGTAGCACCAGAATCGAATAAGGCATCTACAATCTCATTCTGAATCAAAATAATACCTGTAACCACGTTGTCTGATCTCTAGGCCTCCTTAGTATTGACAACAAACACTCTGCCCTGGCCCTTACCAGCTGGAGCCTGACTACCACTGGGAGCCTATCCTCCCCTGCCTCTACCTCTGCCTGTAGCCTCTCTACCTATATTCTGACTCACCTGAACCACTGGCTGAGAAACTGTGACAGATGGTTGTTGCTGCTCACCCCATAGAGGACATCTGCTAATGAAGTGACCCTGTTGTCCATACTTCAAACAGACACCTGAGTGTAACCGGCACTCCCCTCCGTGCCTCCAACCACAAAACCCATAAATAGGAATGCTGGGTCTCTGTGCAGCTGGTCTCAAGGAACCCTATGAATAAGCAGGTGTAGACCGTACCACTGGTGGTCCCTCACTCTGAACTCTTATAACACCTCAACCTAAACCCTATTAGAACCCTTAAGGGGGGACTTAGGGGGAATTTTTTTCTTTCTTTATAATATGCTTATATGATGTATTTATGCATGAAATTGATAGTTATACATGTTATATGACTTTATTTTAGGCATAGAAGTGATTTAAAGTCTGTTAGGATAAAATCGGGAAATTAAGTTTTTAGTGAACTGGGGGCAAAATGGTCATTTTATAGCCCCTTCAAGTTTTTATGGATTTAGCACTATATTTGAAGAAAGAAAA
>CANXYC011561522.1:0-72324 GCA_948193065.1 Aleurites moluccanus | reverse complement strand
AAAATTCCAGATAAGATTATAACATTAATTATATTAATATTTGCACAAATGCAGACAGCAGATATAAGAGAAAGTAAGAGAATCATACTTTCGAACAGTTGAGGAGACTCAAAGAGTAAGATTTTGTCTGAAATAGCTTTGGCTACATTTGGCAATATAGGTCTCTCCGGAGAAAAATCAATCCCGTGGTTAAATAATTTGTCAATGGCAGTGAAGAATGGGAATCCACTGTGGCCATAAAAAAGTTCGGCCTCTTTTCTAGGCAGCCAGCCATGAAGCATAGATTTTAATGTACTAAAACGAAATGTTGTATTCTTCAACTCTGAGAATGACTCATCTCTTGGTACATACACATCGCTGCTTCTTGATTCTGATAATGGGTCTGCATGGATACCAAAAATTAATTAGATTTTCTATTATTTATCTTATACAAGATAATCAAATGAATATAGAATCGGAGGTACCTGTTTCTGTGCGTGGACGTCCAGTTCTACAACGCCTGGGGTAAGGGTAATCTTTTGAACCAAGAACAGGTCTTGCTAGATCAGGATCTTTATCCGGATCTCCAAGGTCATTATATGTATCATAATCATATATTCTCTGAAATGATTCTCTCTCTCCTTGTCCATTTCCTTTTAGATTTACCAATTCCTCATCTCTTAGTCTCTTCAATCCAGTTGGTGTGTCAGCTGGTAAGTAGGACTGGTTCATTCATGAGCCAAAACAAATATCAGTGAGAAATTTTAACAAACATCTTAAATATAATACTAAAGAAAAGTAATAAAAGACCTTATCGGTGAAGAAAATTCTCTTCTTGGGGTCATCTTGTTTGGAATGAATCCATGAATTACATGGAAAAGTAACAGAGCCATTTGGGAAGCCATCAAGAACAATGCTTTCCATAAAAACTTCTTTGCGATATTCGTTCTGAATAAATATGGCTCCAACCTGACCAAATCCTGCTGGAACTTCGAATTCAGCCTCCAACTTCACCGCAAAAGGATAGTACGGATTATAATAAACATAAGCCTTCACCGTATCTTTCTCCTGCCCGGTATCTACCCAAGAATTATGCTATTCTCAGGATTATAGGTAATTTATTCTTCTATAACGAAGATTAAAGGATTCAAAACAAAAGAAATGAATGCATAAGCAAGATACTATTTTGTTAAAAAAAACAAATATGACCACCATTTAATTCGTTTCTTATAATTTATTAATTAAATTAAATATGAGGGTATATGTAATTTATATTTTTAATCTAAATCAATTGTCAAATTTCAATAAAAGAGAGAAAAAAGCTCATTGGTGTATATGTAATTTATATTAGTGGTTTAATATATATATATTGCACTACTACTCACTGCCATCAAGCTCTGCACTAACAAGCTCCAAAAGAAGACTTCCAGAAGCATCAGTTCCATCAGCAGATTGTCTAGTAACAACATTATCAACCGAGGTCTCAATATTATCAAGAGGCTGCGTGGTAATACCATCAAGTGCGGTATTAATATCAGCAAGAGCTGGCGGGGTAATAATATTATCAATTGCGGTGCCAATATTATTAGCAAAAGGTGTCTGTGCTTTACCATCAGCAGATTTAGCGACAACACCTGAAATTGTCACTTTAACAATGACAGTTGCCTTGACCGTAACAGATTCAGTATTTCTATTTTCTGTTGCTCTTAATACACTGCTATCAGTGAGAGTAGCACGTACTCTCAAGTTTGTGTTCTTTTGAGGGAAAGATTTCTGACTCTTATTATAATTAGTATTGAAGGGAGAAGTCTTTCCATGTCTAGAAAGTGAAGGTTTTGGTGGTAAAAGAGAAAAAGGCTTTGTAAAGTTGAGCTTCTGAATGTGAGAAAACATTTTTTTTTTTTTTAAATGTTTGCTAGAGCTTATTTTTCTACTTGAATGGAAGTGCTTTTGAGATGCATGCATGCATGTATTTATAGTAGCAAATTAAATTATAATTATATAGGATTCAATATTTTAAATTCATGATAACTAATATTAGATTTTATTAATATTTAACTTGTTTCACACTCTCTCTCTATCTAGAGAATTGTGGGGGAATACTTAATTTGAGGTAAGGATTTTAGTAAAAAAAAAAAAATACTTTATTAATCTCATAATAAATGTATTAATTATAAAATACAAAATTATTAAAAATATATATATATATATTTTAACCTTTTTAATTTATTTATTATTTTAATCTCCCTTCACTTTCCTAATTCTTTTACATAATTATTATTTATATTTTCAACATATTTTTTAATGAAAGTATTATTATAATATTAATATAAAATATAATTTAAATTAAAAAATTAGACAATTATATTAAAATATACTTAAAAAAAATTATAAGATTTATTTTAACACGATAAAATATAATTTAAAACCTTAGTTAAATTTTAGTGTAATTTGATATTTAAACTTCTAATTTGAATCAATTTAGATTATTCTCTATTGATCACATTATAGTTATTCAATAAAGAAAAAATATATAAATATATTTCTGAATTATAGCGAAAATATCATATTGATATATTTTCTTTTCAAAAATATAAATATAATCATAAAGTCATAAAAATAGAATAGAATGCATCTCCTCTACTTATCTTTCTAACAATTTCTTTTATTTATTTTTATAAATATATTTAAATATTTAAATATTCATTTTATATTTAAAAATTATAAATAAGTAGTCAATAGAATTCTTATAAAACAAACTTTATTTTGATATGTTAAAACTTAAAAAATAAGTACTTTTCAATTTATCATAAATTATTTAGATATAAATTGAATTTTTAGAAATTTTTAAAAATTATTATTTAGTTACTAAATTATAAAAATCATTATTTCCACATATAATATCACCAAATATAAACTTAATTAATTATATATATACACCCTAGTCCAAATTAATTATTAACTTAAATAATTTTATTTTTTTACTCACTTATTAATAATTTCATTATTTTTAAAATATTTATAATATATTTTCATCAAACAATTTTATAAAATAAAATTTCAATTTGAAATAATTAAATTTAAATTTTTTTTTACTATTTATGTAGTTAAAAGAATAAATTATTAAAAGCATATTAGATTAAGATTTAAATTTTAAATATATAAGATTTTAAATAAGTAATTGATATATAAAAAATAAATAATTAAGATCTTAATATAAATTATTTTTAATTATTTATTCTTTTAATTATATAAATAGTGAAAATTTTTAAATTTAATTATTTTAAATTAAATTTTTATTTAATAAATTTATTTGAATGAAATATATTATAAATATTTTAAAGATAATTAAATTATTAATAAGTGAGTAAGAAATAAAAGTATTTAAGTTAATAATTAATTTAGACTAGAATGTATATATATAATTAATTAATTTTATATTTCGTGAAATTATATGTGGGAATAATAATTTTTATAATTTAGTAAGAAAATAAAATTATTTAAGTTAATAATTAATTTGGACTATGATGTATATCTATATAATTAATTAAGTTTACATTTTGTGAAATTATATGTGGGAATAATAATTTTTATAATTTAGTAGCTAAATAATAATTTTTAAAAATTTTTAAAAAATAAATTTATATATAAATAATTTATGATAAATTAAAAAGCAATTATTTTTTGAGTTTTAACATGTCAAAATAAAATATATTTTACAAAATTTCTATTAATTATTTATTTATATTTTTTGAATCTAAAATAAATATTTTATAAATTTTAAAATATTTAAATTTATTTATAAAAAAAAAATTATTAAGAAGATAAGCGATTTATCCTATTTTTATGACTTTAAAATTATATTTACACTATCAAAAAAAATATTAATATGAATTTTTACTATAATTTAATGATATATTTGCACCTTTCTCTTTAAATAAATTTATTAAAGAGAAAAAAGCTTGACACCCATACTCTGTACTTTCAATGTGACATCCCACAACCAAGTGGGATGGAATGGAAAGTTGACACCCATGCTCTAATACTTTCAATGTAACATCACACAACCAGGTGGGATGGGTATGGTGGAAAAAGTTAGCTATCCCACATCATTAATAAATAAAAAAAAAAAAAATTATATAATCATGTTAATTATTATTAAAATAATTTAAATTAATTATTTTAATTAGATCAAAATTAAATCATAAAATAATAGCAATCAGTTTCAGGTCGAACCCTATCAACCAGCCAAATAACTTGTGTTACAAAGTCAATTTCAAATCAGATTGTTATATTTTAAAAAAAATGTATTTTAAATTATTAAAAAATTAAAAAAAAAAAATCTTCGAAAGCTGACAAAATTCAATAAAATAGATAATTCAAAACTTCAAATTTTTCTATAAAATACAACATTAACTTTCGAGGGTGACCATCTAGTGACCAACCACCTTATTTAACGTATTTTATTATTTAAAAAAAAAATTGATCTCTCTAATTTAAATTTTTTTTATTTTAAAATTTTAAAATAATATTTTAAATTAATTTATCAAATATTTAAAAAATTATTTAATATTCATTTTAAACAGACACCTGATCCAGCCATGAGAAACAAAAATAAATGTATTTTCCTTCCTTCATTGCTATCCAAATAAAAGACAGAAAAATAATACATATTTCTTTTATAATTGATTTCACGTTTTACTACAAACTCTTTTAAATTTAGATAAGTATTAATAAGGGATTAAAAAATAATATATAATTATTAAAAATGATGACTGAGTGAAAAAAAATTTATTACATATTCAACTAATTAATGATGACATATTTTAATTAAAATAATTTTTTTTTATTTTTTTTATCTAATAAAAAATATTAATATTCTTTTCACTCTATATATTTTTATTTTATTGAATGAATAAATACTTTCGATATAAATAAATATATTCTCATGTAATTCGAAATACACTATATCACTTTTTTTTAAAGTGTTTTAGTAGCAAATAATTTTTTTATTAATGATATGACGCATATAAAAATATATGAAATATGATATGAGACATTAAATATAATTAAAAATTCAAATTATTTTTTGAGATATCCATAAAAAAAAAGAGAGTTAATATTTGATAAATGACAAAAAATACTATAAAATTCTTAAATTCAATTTTTATATTTTTTTTTATTTTATATAATTAAATTAATAAGTGGTAATATATTTTAATTAATTATATTAATTAATCTATTTTTTTCTCAATAAAAAACAGTGATCCTGTTTTTGTTTAATAAAAAAATTAGATTAATATATACATTTGGTGAGGACTTTAAGTAAGACATACTCATCTTGGCCACACTCCTCTCTCCCAAATGTTCTTTCGTTTTTGCTTAGTTTTGAGTTGGCGATACCATCATAATTTCTCCTTTTTTTAGTATTTTTTCTTATTGGAAAGTGTTTTGGACTCAACTGCTCGAGTACAGCAAATCACTTGGACATTTTTCCCCCTAATTCTTTATTTTTTTTAATTAAACAAACTTATCTCCAGATTTATATACATGTGTCCAAAAAAATTATTTTGTGTCAGAATAAGATATGGATAAAAGAAAAACATATTTTTATTTCAAATAAATATAATTTCTATGTGAGTATATATTCTTATTCCCTAATTATGCACAATTATTTCATTTGGTCTATAAAAAAATAATATAAATAAAATAAGGACCCATGTGCTCTCTTACTGAATGGTCTGTGATGGGTGCAGCTCCCTTTCTTGTATATATATATATAATAAAATATAAATAATTAATGATTGTTTTATTTTTAATTGTGAAATTTATTAGGAATCAATGGCAATATGCAATATATTTGTGTTGAAATGTCAGAACCTGGGGTTGGTGGAGTAATTGGGAGGAGAGAAACTACTTGAAGTTTTAAACCTCAATTAACCCAACAACCATATAAATTATTAACATAATTTTTTAAATGAATTATATTATATAATAATTAAATCAACCTCGTTAAAAAGGTGTTTGAATATCATTATAAAATTAAGATAAATTATATAATGAATTTTAAAAAATAATAATTATAAAATTAAAATGTAATCACAAAGTGTTTGGATGTTATTATGTTATTTCTAAATTCCATTAAGAATAAAAGAGTTATAAAAAAAATTAAAAACTCTATTTCAAAATTTTTATGGAAAATAAATTATACTTTTTAATTTATTTTTTCATTTAAAAAATTCTTTCAATTCTAATTTTTTAAAAACATCCAAACACTTTAATTTTCACTTAAAAATTAAAACCCTTTAAAACAGTGATTTTAAGTGATTATCCACCTTTTATAAGTGGATCCAAATGCCCAGTAAAATTGATGTACTTGCAAGAAAAATACAGAAATTTTAAAATAATAAATAGGCCCAAGGCCCAAACTAGTTAGATGAACATGGGTCGTAAAACAAACACATATGATATCGCAGCCCAAACCTAGCAAAACTGACTGGACCTAGATCCATTTAATAATAGGATCTCTGGGGCAATGCCCAGCAGATTTTGAATAAAGTCTTCCGCACGTGTTGTGCTTATTTTGCAGGTGTGATGTATCATTTCCTGGCAACTGATACAAGAAAATGTTTTCAGGTTCGGATCCTATGTTTTTTTCAGTACTCCAGTGGATAGAGTTTCATAGGATATTGCATGTATCCATTAAGAAAGATTTCAGAATCCAGCAGAAGGCTGCTAGTAGTTTGCAGAATGTTTTATTTGTAAGTCATTTTTTCCACACGTATAAGGGAGTTGGCCATCCCATTTGTAGCGGTCTATTTTTTTCTCTCAATTTCGCCATTTTTCCTAGGTATAACTATCCACTATCACCATTAACTGTGATGGACAGTTAATAACGAGGTATATGTGCATAGAGGTCATTTGGTTTGCTTTTATGAGGTTAAAAATTACACTATCTATTTTTGAGAGAAAAATCAAAAAAATTTTCTCTATAATTGTGGCTTTTTTGAAACAAATAACAAGTAATGGCTGAAAGTATTTATGATTTAATTTCGCTGCTTCATATAAGACATGATTTAAAGTTTAATAATTTGTTATTAAATTTAGTCCCTGAAAATTTTAGTTTAGTCCCTAAAAAATTATTGTTTTTGTAATTTAGACCAAAATTTAATTATTATGAATTTTTTTGTGCATTTTTTAATTTTTGGTCAATTATTTGCATGTTTTAATTTTTAAGTTATGATTAAATATATGCAATTATATGTGTTAAATTATGCACAAATTATGGAAATACCTAGTGATTTTTATATATAATTTAATTAATTTAAGAGTAGCCACAACATCTTTAATTACTTAAATTATATATAATTAAGGCCTCAAAAATCACATAAATTATAAAAGGCATTAGTTGTAATTAGTTAAATTAATATTTTAAAAATTTATCCCACAGAAAATTTTTATATTAATTTAATTAAATTAAGATGATATGGTAGGTTATAATTCTTGGTTTACCCATAGGAAATTAAGAGATAAAATTTTACTAGTATCATCATAAGGTTAAATGTGAATTAATATTAAAACTTAGTCCACAGGTAGTTTTGATATATTAAATTAGTTCACATTTTGACATAATTTACATTGGTAAATTATGATTTGTTATTTGTTGCCTAAAATTTTGTTAATAAGCATATATATATATATATTATTGTTATGCAGTCTTACAAGCTATTTCTGATATGAAATTTGAAATTTCCGAACTAAGGGGTGATAACTATAAAGTCTGGAATGAGAGAATTCTTCTTCAATTAGGATGGATAGATATAGATTATGCTATAAGGAAAGATGAACCACCACCTATTACTGAAACCAGCATTCCTGATGAGGTCCATAGATATGAGAAATGAGAGCGATCTAATCGTCTCTCTATCATGTTTATTAAGACTAAGATCTCAGCTGGTATTCGTGGTTCAATCGAGCAGCATACTAATGTTAAGTCTCTTTTGAAGGCTATTAATGATCAATTTCAGTCTTCAGAAAAGGCTTGCGCAAGCACCCTAATTATGAGATCTTCATCCCAAAGGCTCACTGCATTAAGAGGTGTGTGAGAGCATATCATGTAGATGAGAGACATTGCGGCTCAATTGAAATCCCTCGAAGTTAACATGTTAGAGTCCTTTCTGGTTCATTATATTTTGAACACTCTCCCACAACAATATGGACCCTTTAAGATTTCGTACAACACACATAAAGACAAATGGTCAATCAATGAATTAATGACCATGTGTGTTCAAGAAGAGGGCAGGTTACAAATAGAAATGGGAGAGAGTTCATATTTGAACATGCAGAAAAATGAAAATAATCAAGCTAAAAGGAAAGGAAAGGCAAAAATAGTCTCCCAAAGTGGAATCAAGAAGGAATCCAAGTGCTTCTTTTGTAAAAAGAAAGGGAACATGAAGAAGGATTACACCAAATTCCATCAGTGGCTTGAAAAGAAAGGTATGTTAACTTCATTTGTATGTTATGAATCTAATATGGTTGATGTTAACCATAACACTTCATGGATTGATTCTGATTCTATAATCCACATTTTGAATTCCTTACAGGGTTTTCAAAACTACAGGAAGTCAGTAGGAAGTGAGCAGTACATCTATTCAGAAAACAAGATACGCTCGCTTATAGAAGCTATTGGGACATGCAGTTTAGTTCTCAGTAGTGGATATGTTTTAAATTTGGAAAGGACATTTTATGTACCTAGTTTTTCTAGGAATTTAATTTCTGTTTCAAGACTTTTATCATTGGGATATTCCTTTAATTTTTGGAATTCAAACATTAGTTTATCGGATATGGTAATTTATCTGATAGTCTTTTCCAAATTAATTTGTATGAAAATATTTACTACAATGCGATGCATGCTGGCATAAAACGTTGTGTTATGAATGAGGAATCCTCTATGTTGTGGCATCGGAGATTAGATCACATCTCCATTAATAGAATCAAACGGTTAGTAAGTGATGAAGTACTTAGTACTCTTAATTTTACTGACTATGATACTTGTGTGGATTGCATAAAGGGAAAGCAAACCAACAAGTCAAAGAAAGATGCCAAGAGGAGTTCAGAAATATTATAAATCATACATATAAATATTTATAGTCCAGATATGGAAGCCTATGGTCAGAAATATTTTATCACATTTATTGATGATTATTCACGATATATGTATCTCTATATGCTTCATAATAAGTTCGAGGCATTAGATGCTTTTAAGGCATTTAAATTAGAAGTAGAAAAACAATGTGACAAACAAATTAAGATCGTGACATTAGATAGAGGTGGTAAATTTTATGGTAGATACACTGAAGATGGACAAGCACTTGGTCCATTTGCAAAGTTTCTTCAAGAGCATGAAATAGTTGCCCAATACATTATGGATGGTTCTCCAAACTAGAATGGTGTAGCAGAGAGAAGAAACCGAACTTTATTAGATATGGTGCGAAGTATGCTTAGTAGCTCTAAGCTACCTAAGTCCTTGTAGATTGAAGCACTAAGACGATCGTGTACATATTAAACTGAGTTCCAACCAAGGCTGTCATAAAGACACCATTTGAGTTATTTAAAGGTTGGAAACCAAGTTTGAGACATGTACGCATTTGGGGATGTCCGTCTGAAGTGAGAATTTACAACCCACAAGAAAAAAAAACTGGATCCAAGGACTATTAGTGGGTATTTTGTTGGATATGTTAAACGGTCTAAGGGATATAGGTTCTATTGTCCATCTCATACCACTAGGTTTGTGGAATCAATAAATGCTAAATTTCTTGAAAATGACTTGATTAGTGGGAGCAATCAATCCAAAAACATTATTTTTGAGAAAGATCATTCAGAATATCAACCTTTCACTTCAAGTTTAAGAGTGGTTGTTGTTAATAATACCCCTTCAGTTCAACCGAATATTGTGCAACTAATCATAGAAGATCCACAACTTGCTGATTTAAATCTAGTAGATCAAGTTGTTGTTGAGAAACAATAAGATATTGTTGAACAACAAGTTCATCATGAAGATAATGACACAACATTAAAAAGATCTACTAAAATAAGGAAATCAGCAATACCTAGTGATTATGTTGTCTATCTACAAGAATTTGACTATAATATTGGAGCCGAAAATGATCCTAAAATATTTTCACGAGCCATAAGTTGTAAAGAATCCGACTTATGGTATAATGCTATGAAAGATGAGATGAATTCTATGGTATCTAATGGTGTCTGGGATCTTGTTGAGTTGCCTATTGGTGCAAAAGCCATTGGATGTAAATGGGTCTTTAAAACAAAGAAAGATTCATTAGGCAACATTGAGAGATACAAGGCCAGACTTAGGGATTGCAATGGGGTGGGGTGGGGGAACCATCTCCATCCCCACCCTCGCCTTAGCGGGGAATCCCCATCCCCGTCCCCGTTTCACATACGGAGATAATTTAGTCCTCATCCTCATCCCCGTGGGGATCCCCGTTCCTCGCTTAAATTTTGTATTACTAAATTTATTTATATTTATAAAATTCATAAATAATAGCTAAAAATATAAAAAAAAAAAATTATTTAAAAAATATTAATAAATTCAAACACACAAAATATCAACCAAACATAATTAAAATATAAATATTTTAATACATCAAAAATATTCAGTAATATTTTTTAATAAAACATTAAAAATTCAACATATATTAAATTATGAGTACTTGAACAAATTTAATCTAATAAATGGTTTCAATAAACTCCAACAATCTCATAAGAATTATTTATTGAACAAATTATTCCTTATATATATATATGTTATTAATTAATATAATTTTATATAAGGAATAATTAAATAAATATAATAATTAATCAAATACAATAACGGGTCTCCACGGAGACGGGGATGGGGATCTCCACGGGGTGGGGAATACACTCCCCGTCCCCACTAACGGAGAAAAAATATTCTTCATCCTCATCCCCGTGGGGAGACAAATCGGGGAATCCCCACCCCGTTCGGGGCAAATCCCCGCGGAGAACGGAGATTCCCCACCCCATTGCCATCCCTAGCCAGACTTGTTGCTAAAAGATTCACTCAAAAAGAAGGAATCGATTACAAGGAAATATTTTCTCCTGTATCTAAGAAAGATTCTCTTCGCATCATTCTAGCATTAGTTGCACATTTTGATTTAGAGTTGCAATAAATGGATGTGAAAACAACCTTTCTCAATGGAGATCTAGAGGAAGAGGTTTATATGAAACAACCAGAAGGATTTTTCTCTAATAATGGTGAACGTCTGGTTTGCAAGCTCAAGAAATCTATATATAGATTGAAATAAGCTTCCCGTCAGTGGTATCTTAAGTTTCATGATGTTATCACTTTATTTGGTTTTGAAGAGAACAGTATGGATCAATATATATACCGGAAGGTCAGTGGGAGCAAGATTTGTTTTCTTATTCTATATGTAGATGATATTTTACTTGCAACTAATGATAAAGGATTGTTATATGAGGTGAAATAATTTCTCTCTAAAAACTTTGATATGAAGGATATGGGTGATGCCTTTTATGTCATTGGCATCAAAATTCAGAGAGATAGATTTCGAGGTATTCTCGGTCTGTCTCAAGAAACCTATATCAATAAGGTTTTAGAGAGATTTTGGATGAAATATTGTTCACCAAGTATAACTCCCATTGTGAAAGGTGACAGGTTCAATTTGAACCAATGTCCGAAAAATGATTTTGAGCGGGAACAAATGAAAAATATCCCTTATGCGTCAGTTATTGGAAGCTTAATGTATGCTCAGGTCTGCACTAGACCTGACATTGCATTTGCAGTTGGGATGTTAGGAAAATATTAGAGTAATCCAGACTTAGATCATTGGAAAGCTGCAAAGAAGGTCTTGACATATCTTCAAGGCACAAAGGACTACATGCTTATGTACAGACGAACCGATAGTTTGGAGGTGATTGGCTACTCTGATTCAGACTTTGCCGGCTGCATTGACTCAAGAAAATCCACATCAGAATATATTTTCATGCTAGCCGGTGGAGTTGTATCTTAGAGAAGCGCAAAGCAGACTTTGACTGCTACTTCCACAATGGAGGCTGAGTTTGTATCTTGTTTCAAGGCAATTTTACATAGTGTATGGATGAAGAGTTTCATCTTTGAGCTTAGAGTTATGGATTCAATTTCTAAGCCATTGAGGTTATATTGTGATAATACAACTGCTGTTTTTATGGCTAAGAATAATAAAAGTGGTAGTCGAAGTAAGCACATCGACATCAAGTATCTAGCCATAAGGGAATATATGAAGAATAAAACAGTGCATATTGAACACATCAGTACTGATTTTATGATTGTTGATTCTTTGACTAAGGGCATGCCACCACATAAGTTCAAGGATCATGTAAATAGAATGAGACTTGGTTCCTTTATGTAGTTTTTCATTATAAGAACGATATTATTTTAATGAAACTCTTGATATTATGTTTTCTCATTGAGTAATGTATACATATTAATTTTATTTGTTTTGAAAAACATTTTTAAAGTTAGAATCTAGAATAAACATTTGGTTTATTCATTAAGTTATATGGAGAGATTATTGAGAAGTATAAAATATTATAATACATGGAAGATAATACTTAATTTTATGTACTATCGCTATGATTCATATGTTCTTATTTCTCACTACAAAAAATGGTGGAAAACGTGGATTAGGTGGGAGAATATACGTCATTTTTTCCCCACGTATAAGGGAGTTGGCCATTCCATTTGTAATAGTCCATTTTTTCCCCCAACTTCTCTCTTTTTCCGGAATATAACTGCCCATTATCACCATTAACTGTGATGGACAGTTAATGGTGAGATATATGTGCATAGAGATTCTTTAGTTTACTCTTATGAGGTTAAAAATTACACCATTTAGTTTTGAGAGAAAAATCAAGAAGATTTCTTCTGTAATTATGGCTTTTCTAAGTTTAATAATTTATTATTATTATTCATGCTTTAAATATTTAAATTCTTACATTATTTGCATCTGCATCTGTACATGGGTGTGTGTCTGGGAGGATATTTTTTGCATCATATGCAATCAAGAATGAAGCAAAGAAAATCTGAAACAATATTTATTGAAACAATATAATCTTAACACCTTCAACTCATCAAAAGAATTATAACATCGACGCCGATTATTTGAATTTGAAAATCAGGATCAAGTTTCAAAATTTGATTACATTTAATGCTGATATTACCATTTCATACCAACCGAGTCTCAAGAAAATTGGGACACACAGACTGGCACTTATCCAGATTTATGTGCCCATAAATGTTGAAAAACCCCTCTTATCATCTTGAATGAGATCCTTTGAACTTCACTATGCTTTCAGCATGCAGCTCAACCAGTCCAATCGTGCACAAGAGACTAGACAAGAATCTTGCATATTATCAATGTTGCATTTCATAGTAAGTTAGTTCATATAGATTGAGAAGCTAAATCCAGGACCTGGACAACACAATATCGTTGTCCTTCCTATACAGCCTCTACCAAATATGATGCTTCTTTTGAGGAATGTGGCCAGAATGGTGAGAGTGCAACAACTTTCCCAATTATGATCAGTGTCGGTGAAATTAACTCGGCAGATGAGATTTCATCAGCAAGATCCTTCAGTTCTGAAAAAACCTGGATGATTGCATATGTAATTATTATTGACGGCATCAGGACTTCAAATATACAAACTTCTTATGCATACATGGGCCTTTAGAAGTATAAAGTCAAAAATTCTTATGAAATGAAATTACAGTAAGGAATAGGAAGGAAGCAAAATAGAATATAATTGATTGCACATTCTACTCTTTACTGTTAAGTGTAGATTTATATAACATGTTTGGTGCATTTCTGAAAGACCATCAGATGGAACCATTTGATTCTCAACGCAAGCCCATTATGCGGGCTTTAGATTTCACTTTTAGGATCTCACAAAATTTCAAGGATTCAATGCATTCACAATACTTTTCAAGTTTAAAAAATAAGGTCTTTTCTGAGAACCACAAATAACACACCAGAAAACAAATGAAGAAGAAGAAAGAAAGAAAAACAAGTATTACAGTGAGACAAAATCTCATAAACTAGGGTTTGTGCTCAAGTGAGAGTGCTGCAAATAGAACCATTTTAGTTATACATACCTGTACAGAACCAGGAAAAACAAGAATTTTCACTACACAGGGTAGACTACAGTTTTTTTTTTTTTTTTTTTTTTAATGTCGATCGAATAATTGATATCTAAGACCTACTTTATAACCATCTCCCATGAGACTCTTGCAATGGCTTCAACAAGAAATTATGGATCTCAATATGCAGAATATTAAAAAAGTGAAACTTAATCAATTTGAATTTTAGCCCAGAGTAATTATGCTTTGTTTTTTATGATTAGTAAAGAAAAACATGGCCCATCTGAATTCTGCTTCTAGCTTTCAGCAGTCTTAAATCACACATGATTAGGATAACACTTACCACGCGCTGCTGAGGTGTGGTCCCTCGCTCTACAGCAGTAGCTGGTGTATTTGCTGGGAGACCATGATGCATCAACTTTGAAGCAAGAGAAGGGAGGGTTGCTAAGCCCATATAAACTACCAAGGTTGAATCAGGGTCAGCTGCATTTTCTGCTACAAAGAGTGGATCTGTTCCTCCTTTCCTCGAATGTCCTGTTAGAAACCTAACACTATTTGCTACCCCTCGGTGAGTTAATGGAATTCCTAACTCTGCTGCAATCCCTGAAGCAGCAGTAATACCTGCACATCAATCATATTAAAATTCACATTTAGTTTTTTTTTTTTTTTTTCAGAAGCAGAAGTTCAACTATATATAGATTAAGCAGGAAAAAGAGAGCAAAAACAGCAGAATTTGTTTTGTTACAGTACTGCTGAATGCTGATGAACCTCACTCAGGCACAATACATTATTTTAAAAAATGTTCAGATTACATATTAGTGTATTTCTCATCCCACAACCCTTTAAGGAAAGGAAAAAAAAAAAGAATGTAGGGTTCGGCATGTATTATTGTAGTGCTGTCTAAAGGAAAATAGATTAGCATGAGAAACAGAGCCAAAGAAAAGGTTCAAACTTGAAATGAAAAAATGGAACCTAAAGTATCAAATAACAGAAATCCTATGTGTGTCCAAGCATCACTTTCTGACAAACATTAACCATTCTTTTCCAGGTTAAAGGACAATGTTCAACCTGATTTTGAAAGAACATTGTGACAATTGGTTAAGGCTCAGTAAATTCACCATAGCAAGGAAATGTCCACATTAAAATCCTATATCTCACTCTTCCATCCAACAAAGTTGGCAACTGGCAATTCATTGCCACAATGTACATATGTTGAACACAACCCAACCAAGTATGAGTTAATACCAGACCTAATTGTAATCATACTTAAAATGATTTAATACCAGAGCAATTAAAAGATAAATCTGACAACAGGTAGATCATACATATGATTTATAATCGTAGGAAAGCAAAATTTAACACTTAATTTTTCTTCAAAAACCAAAATCCAAGTTTCCACATCACTTTCTGATGCGGCTGCCATTTTTTGCATAGCCTCCATCACTAAACAGTATACGCCAAATGTGACCTTAAGGGTCAAAATTTTGACAATATGTTTTGGAGACGAGTGTAAAGAATCAGACCTGGAATAACATTCACTCGAATTCCTTGCTGTTGTAGAAAATCCATCTCCTCTCCTCCCCTTCCAAATACCTTAAAATCCCAATAACAAGTATCACCAAAAGCTCTACAGAATATGACATTGCATTTGTAAGGTTAATCTTGTAAAAAAAACTCACCAGTGGATCCCCTCCTTTAAGTCTCACAACAGTAGCTCCTGCTTCAGCAAAACTCAAAAGCAATTCATGTATCTCCTCCTGCAAAAGACACTCCAAATCTTAATCTCATTTCAAGAAAATCCCAATCACAAAAGCGAAGAAGAATCATTACGACAAGTCAACAACCATGAAATGAAGTATACCTAAAAGCAATTTACCTAACATTTAGCAAACAATGCATTTCCAGCCCAAATTCTACATAATTCCAAAATTCCAGTTCAAGAAGAAGGTGAAAATTTTGAAATTTATTAACAGGAAATTTGCCTATATTAAAATCCCAGCTAACAACAATCAAAAATCAAATATATGAACTGTAAATTTATAACCACAATGTATTAACCCCTAATAAAACCTAAACACCGCCCGAAAATTGTGAACTTTACAACAAAAATTGAAAGAAAAGAAAAACAGTTGCAAAATAATAAAAACCCAAAACCCAAATTTCAAAACTTGCTCAAACAAAGAAAATTTATATTTACATTAGATCAAAGATCCATTTTCTTAGCTTACCTGAGTTCGGCTATGGTAACCAGCAGTCTTGCCAACATAAAGCAATCTAGCATCAGGACCAACCAAATCGAGAACATCATTAGAAACCAATCTATCATACAACAAAAGATCAGCTTTTTGAATCACTCTAACTGCCTTCAATGTCAAAAGCTCTGGGTCCCCTGGTCCAGTCCCGACCAAGTAAACATTTCCTGGCCCACATTTCTCTCCATCTTTACCACAAGTCCTTCTCTTCTCTTTAAGCACTTGAAGCAGCTTCTTCAGCTCTGGAAGCTGCAAAGCAATATCATTTTCCCTAATAGACTCATTGTCAAATGGAAGCGGGCATGAACAAAAAGAGGAAGAAGAAGGAGAAGAAGAAGAATCAAGCTGATTCTTATAAAGCCACTGGTCTCTTTGGTATCTCTCAATTGAATGTTTCTCTGTAAAAGGTGAATTTTTGCATTGCAAATAACAGATGGATTTTGGGTTTAAAGAGAAATGCTTGTAATTTTGTCCAGAATAAGAAGAAGAAAGAGATGGCAGCTTATGCACAAGAGCCATGGATTGATTAACCTGTGAATTAGAGGATGAACTTAACAATTAAATCAAGAAAACAAATAAATAAATATACAAAGAAGGAGAAAGAGTTTTGTTCTTTGGGAGTTAATAGAGACCATTTATGAGTTTGTATACAGAGAGAAGAAAAAGAGTTCGAATTTGATTGAAAGTTGTGGTCTTTATGGTACTTTGGATGAGTGGGAAGGCAAAAGTGGCCTTTTGGGCAGAGAGAGAGACGCCAGCTGAGCTCCCCTTTGATGCTTTGAAAGGGGTTATTTATTTACTAAAATGTCCACTTGTAGATTTTGTAGTATTCATCATCGGCTCAACTAAGACCAGCGGGCAGTGACTGGATGGCGGCGGCTGGTGGCTGGAGGTGTGGGGGGCAGAGTGTGAAACGTTGCCGTTTTATTTTCAGTGGGCCTAGATTGGATTTGTTCTTTTAAGGGTTAATCCAAATGATATTGGGCCTTACTTTATGAAACAGGCCTAACAATTGGATAGAATACTACTAGAAAGCACTCAGATTTACTTTTTTATATGCAAAAAAAATAATATTTTATAAATTATTTTTTTAATGAAAATAATAATTAATTTCAAACAAAATATTAAGTTAGAAAAAAAATTAATAGTTTTTATGAAATTATAGATTTTATGGTGTGGAACAAATAAAAATTAATATCTTCTATAATTTTTCTTTCATGAATTTTTTTTCATATAATATAAATAATTGATTAATCATCAAATTAGATTAATATTACATTATTATATTTATAAAGCAATAATTTATTGTATTAATTAATCTAACTTATAATTAATTAATCCATATATATAACTATATATATGAACTTTAAAGGAATATATAAAAAGACTCATTCAATACATGTTTAACATACCAAACACATTGGAATGATAGAAAGTTTATTTTTATGCTAATTAATTAATATATTTATATTTATTTTATGTAAAATTATTTTTCACACATATTATATTCTTGATATTAGATTATTATCTTCGTATTGATTTATTAAAATATTATTTTCGTATTATCTAATTAAAATATTAATCTTAAAATGGGAACTTCTAAACTTTCTTACATCATATTAATCAATATTATAAATAAATACAAAAAAAAAAAAAAAAAAAATCAATACACTTTATGCTTATTCAATTAGTATGAGCTAAAAATTACAAAGCTTATACTTAGAAATTAACATATTGATTTGATTTACCATATAATAGACCAATTCAAACTAGAAATATACATGGAAATCTATACATGAAAGGAAGTGTGGATGAAACTTTCAATAATTTCGATCTTCTTATGAGGTTTGCCGAGCAAGGAAGTGTTAGCCTAGAGCCCTCTTCGTCATGGTTGAAGACTCTTGATGATGATTTAGGCGTCAAGCAACAAAAAATCGTAGAGAAGATAGCCATGGTTGAATCCTTTTTGCCTATGGTCACCCAATATTAATTGCAAATTTCTCCAATAAATATTAGATATTGAGGTAATATTTAAGAGTTAATATATAATATAGAAATACTTTGAAATGAAATTTAGATTTGCACAAAGTATTTGTTCAAGTCTCCTGATTATGTCTCAATTTTGTCTTCTTCTTCTAATTTCACAAATTTGTTTTGTCATAGTATAAGAAAATATTGAAATAAAAACTAACTTTGGGGTTTAATTATTGGAAAATATTTGTCCAGCTCAAAAGTTTTTTTTCCCCAAATTTGGGAGAAATTTCTGGATAGAGATTTGGGAAAAAGATGTGATAGAGAGGAAAACTTGGAAAAATAGATGCCATGGAGAGAAAAATTAGGGAAAAAGAGGGATGAGGAATTATTACATCTCATTTTCAATATAGTTCATATTTTTTATTAGATTAATACATCAATTTCACATTAAACCTAACTAATTGGCATTTTTAGGACAAATTTGAATATCAACAATATTAAATTATCTCTCCGTAATGTTCAGAAAAAAATTATATATATTTATATATATCATTTTCTATATAGTTTCATATTCATTATTATATTAATTATACCCAAATTTCACACTAAATTGACTTAACACTCAACACTTTTGTTACTTTTATAATATTAACATAATAGACCACAAAACTAGCCTTATAGGCATGCAACATATCCTTGACAAATAATAATTACTAATCCTAATTGAATTTGATTTATTATTTCCCATTATTCAAATGTTTCTTTCTATTCACTAGAGGTTAGATGAGAGAAATAATTAACATGATATATTACAAAATAAGAATAATCTTTCTCACATCATATATTAATGAATATTGGATAGTACTTGCACTTAGAAATTAACATATTGATTTGATTCACCATATAATTATAGAGCAATAACTAGACAAATTCAATTATAGTTTCACTAGTTCTTCACTTGTTCAACAGTTCTTACATAGCTAAATTCAAATACATGGAAATTTGCATATAAAAGGAAGTGTAAGTAGTTGAGAAATATTGTTAAGAACTAAGAACTAACAAATAACATTTATAATATGATAAATTTAAACAAGTTCAATGGTATTTTGGAGCTTAACAAATATCTACAGTACCAGTGGAAATTAGTTACTATAAGCATGAGGGATATGAATTAGTAGAGAAGTAAGAAACTACAATTGAGGGATTTGATAATGGTTTAGGTAATTTTTCTGATTTAAGAGATGGTTTCATGGCGGAGGTAGCTACATCATTAGAAACTGGAGGGGATGAAGAGGGAACAACTAAAGACCAAGATTAAATATAAAGATAATATAAATTTTAATCATTAACTAAATAAAAACATGACATAATTAAATTTGCGAATACCTTCTACATCTACCATTACAACTTACAAGCGAGATGCATAAGAATTAACAGGGAAATAAGAAACTACAATTGGAGCTCCTGATGATTTTGATTTCGTTTTTGATTTCTCGGACTTGTTAGATCCTTTTGCATTAACTGAGACTTTTTCATCCCTAGCAGGATCTTTAGAGGTAAAACAGCTGCAGAAAATGTCTGAGAATTGAACCATTTTGTTGCTTTCTTTACAATTCTTGATTCAACTATTAGAGTTCTTAGTGAAAAGAAAATGAAAGCCAAAATTAGACTAATTAACCACTGATTTTGATGTTTGATTGCTTAATGAGCTTAAGGTGAGAATTTATGTTGGATTTATAGTGAGATAATTAAGAAATGGAATTAAGATTAATTAATTGTTGATTAGCTTGGGCACCAAGGAAACCAGACTGAGTGGGTGGAGCGGTTTTCTTTGACTAGACACATATATATATATAAGTTTATTAATTTACTTGTCCAGTACTGCTTTAATTTTTTATTTGGTCAATTAGATTTTTGAGGTCAGACTTCTTAGTTTAAAGAAAATTTTAGCATAAATATTCAGAATTTGTGAAATTTTTTGTGAGAATTTAAAATTTAAAATTTTTATTATTAAATATTTGAGTGATATTTTATATGACGACGTTAAAATTATTAGCATGTCATTGATGTGGCACCACGTCAAAATTAACAAATAAAAATAAAAAATTTTAATAAGATTTTAAAATTTTGAAATAAAATTTTTAACTTATTTTTATTGTATTATTTTATAAATTTAATATTTATAATTAAATCAACTATATAGCATTTTATATCAATTTTTAATAATTAAAGTATAAAATTTTAATTGACAAAATTTTATATCAATTTTTAATAATTAAATTATAAAATTTTTAATTGACAAAATTTTATACCAACTTTTAATAATTAAATTATAAAATTTTAATTGACAAAAGTTTATTTTATTGTATTATTAATCATAAAATAAAATAAAAATTTAGTTGTCAACTAAAAATTTTATTTTAAAATTTTAAAATTGTATTATTATTCATGATTCTGAGCCCTTCAGTCGGAGAAGGCTCACAGAAGAAGCCCGAAACTATTCTATGCAGGTGGCATTTACCGGCCTGCAACAGAATTAAACGTAGCTGGAATCAAGTTCAGTAAAATTACAATTCAAAGTCAAAAAGGCATTTTGTTTGATGATCAAGTCCTTGGGGATTCCAGTGACAGTGGTGGATAAAGCTGTTGTTGAATTTTTCAATTCTCTTTCACAGGATCGGACTTGATGAAGTGAGATAGATGATGTGCTTGTGGACTTCAATGCCTATTCCAGGAAGACCTGGAATGAGTGGCGTGCCCATTTGGTCGCAATTATTTCAGAAGTCCTTGGGATATTGTCAATGTCATTGCTGCTATTATTCCTTTCTTCCTCACATTAGCTCAGACTATATATACTGTATATCCCTACTACTACACCAACGAATCTCCGCCGCGCCTGCACTCATTGATTCTTTATTGTTCTGCCATGCAAGAATTGAAAAGGGTGGAGCCCATTTTTTTATTTGAATGGCCTATTCTCCTCTATCTATGTCTGCTTGATGATCCACAATATTAGTCTTATTGGGTTGCAATGTGCTACACAAATTAGAATTATTTCGAAGTTGCAGCAGAAAGAAAATTAAGTTGCTGTTAACATAACAATGGATTAATTTTTGTTGTAAATTAAGATTTTGATTCTGCAATGTGTTACAAGGCCCTCGCTATTATTATAACAATGGATTAATTTGTTGGATAATTAGGTTGGCAAAGGTTCAATCAAACTATAAAATAAATGAAATTATTAATGCTGAATTCTCAAATTGGATAATCATTCCAAAGAACAAAAATTAATTATTGCTAAATCTCAAAAAATGGGATTGCTATTCAACCCAAAGAACAAAATTTCTCTCCACATAGAGGAAAAATTAAAATTACTACAACAAAGACTTGCAAAAATTAACAGGAAAATAAGAAACAAAAATTGGAGCTTCTGATAATTTTGATTTGCTTTTGAATTTCTCTAACTTGTCATGATCAGACAACTTTTCATCAAAAACCTTGGAAGAAGAAGAACAAACATAGGAACGGAGAATGGCTGAGAAGCTAACCATTTTTTTTTCTCTTTTTGTTTAGATCTAAGAAGTAATTAATTAATCAAAATTAAGCCAAGGAAATAGGTTTTTGATGGGTTAATGAGGTTTTAATTAACAACTTTTCCTATTTATAGTGAAATTCATAGCAATCAGATTTATTTGATGAGAAGCTTTGTGCCTTCTTCCTAATTAAGATTTACAATACAAATAATAAATCATAATCTTCACTTTTCACTCATTTAATTTATTTATATAATTTTATTTAAATTTTTATTTATTAACCAATGTTCCTATAATAATTATTGTGGGATAAGTTTATTTTAATGGGATAAGTTTTAATATGTGGATATCACTTTAAAATGTTTAATTTGTTGATCTGTTGACAAAGTCTAAACTGACTTCTGTATATAAAAATAGCAAGTAATTACATATGTCCTGTGTCAGTATATCTAAATCCTTTCATTTTCTACTTCCCATTCAAAGAGGAAATTTATAGAGTTTTAGTAGTTCATTGAACAAGGCTAAATGAAAGAATTTATGCCACTGCTTATACTGTTCTTTTCTTTGCCATGTCAATGTCCTTTTTCATAGAATTTTAAATGAATTAAAATGTATGATTTTTACTAAAATTTTCAAGTTTTTGCTGATACAAAATTAAGAGAATGAGAAAATATTATATTGATGCATCTCTTGTACAAAGGTTAGGTCACCTATATATATATATATATAGAGAGAGAGAGAGAGAGAGAGAGAGAGAATGCTAAAGTCACTAAATCTATACATTAACATTTACTACCAAAGTGAATTTCATATTTTCTTGTAGATGAACTACTTGCTAATTATTAACTAATCTTTCTTGAAACCAAATCACAAGAATATCAATTAAATTTATTGAAAAACCTGACATTTCTCCTATTTGAGCAAGGAGTATCAAGCATTAATTTACACACAAAAAATTGAGAAAAAATTGTTTTTATTGCTAAAAATATTTAAATTAATAACATACCATATATATATATATATTCTAGTACAATTAATCAAATAAAAAAAAATCATCAATCAGCTTTGACTCAATATTATTAGAGTCATTTATTAAATTACAAGATTATAAATTCGAATTTCATTCAGATCGAATCGAAAAAAAAAAAAAAAAATCATACAAAGTATATTTATATTTTCAAGTTCTTCATGAGTCATGATGTTCCTTATTTTCTCCAATCCTCATAATTATTGCCATGAAAGCTCCAAATTAAGCCACAAGCCCATAACTATAACCTTGAAATATATGAATTAACGGGGAAATGAGAAACTACAATAGGAGCACTTCTTGAAAATGATTTTGATTTGTTTTTGGATTTCTCTGAATTAGCAGCCACTTTCATGCTGCAGCTAGAGACTTGTGCATCATCTGAAACCTTTGAAGAAGAAGATGATGAAGAAGGAATAAAGCAATTAAAAATAGCTGAGAAATGAACCATTTTCTTTGATTTCTTGGTCTTCTGAAGCGTGTCTTCTTGAGCTCAAGAAAGGAGAAATTTAATGGAAGATTTTGTGATTGATGATGAGGTTTATTGTGAAAATCAAGCAGACTATTTATACAGAAATTAAAGAACAGAGAAGGGAAATGGAAGTTTCATTTGGTTATTGGATTATAATCTTGAAGTGCAAGCAAAGGAAAATTCCAAGTATCCAACGACTTTAATTTTGACCAAAAACAAATGAGTAATGACCAACATGTGCTATTTAAAAATATATATATTATTGTTTTTTAAATAAAAATAGATATAAGAAATTTATGTCAGAAGGTATTGGATCTATTATAAGTCAATTAATTTATAAATAAATTTTAATATTTATTCATTTATAAATCTTCCAACAAAAATCAGTTTATTTATAAAAAGATAACAAATTAAAGAAAAGAAATGGAAGTTTCAGCTGAGTTTATACATATTCTTGATTTGCAAGAAAATTAAGGAAAATTCCAAGTTACCAGGATTCTGCACTTTAATATTACAAAAAAAAAATGAATACCCCGCATGACTAGCTAAGAATGTTTGCACCACTTTCCCTTTATCTTCTTCAATCACTAGCATCAAAACAACAAAACAACAAGAAATGAAAATCTGCATGCAACCTTGTAATTTTGAAGATAATTCTCTAGTATCAGTGTATTAAAATTTAATTTTCAAAAATTTCTTCTGTTTTTTAATTAAAAAAGCCATTTTTTCATTAAGAAATTGACCTTTTTATTACATAATTAAACAATAGTATAATTTAAGGTAGAAATTTACCTTAATTAGGTAATTGTTTGTTTGTGGATGGAAACTGTTATTGTAAAGCAAGTCCACTTGTAGCAAATATGGTTCCTCTTTGGTTGCCATTTGCAAATGATAAACTAGTTTTCATGGAAGGCCAGTCATTTGAATTGTTGCACTTTTCTAACACTGAAACTATATAAAAATTGCTTTCGGTTGTTTGATTTGCTATTCTGTTGACAAAGTCTAATAAATTGTTGAACAAAAATTAATACCCTGTCCTTTTCTACTGTCTAGTCAAGCAGGAAAGTGATTCTGTCTTAATAATTCATTGAACATGTCTTAAAAAACAAGCCCGCCACTTGCCATTTTTTCCTCTTCCCTTTTAATTAATGTCTTTTTTAAAAATGATTTAAAAAAAAAAAAACCATATTTTTTAAATTTTTTAAAAAAATTAATAAAATTTCATAAATTAAAAACAAATTACATCATTTTGAATATGTTTTAAATCTGTAAAAAAAGTACCTCCAAAATCATAACATATGATATTATATTTATTTTCCTCTTCACAAAATACACATATATATTATACAAATGATTCTCAAAATTTTAACTGTTCCATATAATATTCTCAAATTTTTATTTGATTTTGTAATATTAAGTATATTTATTATAATAGTAAAATTCATAAGAAATTAGTTAAAAATAACTTTACAAATTATTAAAATGGAACTGAGTGCCTACTTATGAACAGACGGTTATAACAAGCCTAACATTCCTTTATAAAATGATTGAGGAATTAAAGATATTAATTTTTATTGCTACAAATACAAAATAATGAAATTAATAACAAATAAATTAACCAATAATAAAATAGATTCGATAATATGTACAATCAAATCACAAATTAATAATCAAATACAATAATTATTCATGAATTAATAATGATATGTTTCTTTTTCTCCAATATAATCCTCATAATCACCATGAAATTATAACCTTGACATGGATGAGTTAATGGGGAAGTAAGAAACTACAATAGGAGCATTACTTGATGATGATTTTGATTTGCTTTTGGTTTTCTCTGAATTAGCCATTTTCATGCTGCTAGAGACTACTGGTCCATCATCCGAAACCCTTGAAGAGGAAGATGAAGAAGGAACAAAGCAACTATACATGGCTGAGAAATGAACCATTTTCTTTAATTTCTTGGTTTCTGAAGCTGTAGTATAAGCTTATTAGATGTCTTCTTGAGCTGAAATTTTGGAGGAGCAATTAATAGTGGAAGATCTAAGGTTATATTGTGACATTGATGAGGTTTCAATGAAAAATTAGTCTATTTATAGAGAGAGATCAAAGAAGAGAAATGGAAATTTGATTTGGATTAATGTGCAAGCAAACGAAAATTCCAAGAATGCAGGATTAATCTTAGCAACTAACTTAATTTGACCAAAAACAAATGACTCGCATGACTACAATAACTATTCTCCCTTACAACACTTTCCCTTTACCCCAGACACGGAAATAACGATTCGTAACCTCATAATTCTGAAAATAAAATTAAAATTATTAAGTTAAAATTTAATTTTTGAAGAATTTTTTTATCCGTGGATTTCTTTTTTATTTAAAAAATAATAAAAAACAATTTGGTTTTTTCTGAAATTTACATTAGTTAGCTAATTAATTGTTTTTTTATGTATACATCCTTTGTATTTTCAAAATATCTTATGTTGTTATCAAATAATTGTATATACAGTAAAATCTCAATAAATTAATATAATTAAAATTTGTGAGTTCTATTAATTAAAAAAATATATTAATTAATTGAGTATTAATTTAGTCTATTAATTTAAATCAGAATTATAAAAAATTATTATATAATAAAAATTATTAATTTATCGAGTACTAATTTATAAAAAATTTTACTTTATCTATTGTGTTTGTTAATTTGCTGGCCAAAGAATAAAATTGACTGAAATCTGACATTAATTAGCTTAATTAATCAAACACTAGCTAGTTCTATAATTAACAAACCCCACTTGGCAATTAAAATTTCAACCAATATCCAATTAATTAGTTATTAAATTTAAAATTAAGAATAAATTGTTTTCTCACAAAATTAAGAACCTTTTACAAAAATGAGTTGAATTAACACCACACAGGACACTTGGCTTAGAAAGTCCCCATGGAAGAGCAGTATGAACTTAATATCCCATGTGATGGTTAAAAGCATTCCCAGCTAACCTAGATTGCAGTGAAGTAAAGGACAGAAACAAGAAGTCAATATAGAAGGTGGAGACTCATTACGGCCCAGAGATCATAATAAGAAGGCTCAACTGCCCACGTACTTATTCTTAATTATACTCAATCAAGAAAATAAAATTCATAAGAAATTCATTAAGATAAACTTTACAAATTATTATAAGATTGCATTATAATGCCCATTCATTGACAAAGTGCTAGCAATAGTACTTCCATTTGCTTAAGTGAATAGATATTTGATCTAATTTGTATAATTAAGATGGATTTCAATATTCCATGAACTTTAAAAAAATATTGAACAAAAAATATTTTATTAATTTATTGCTACAAATACAAAATAATGAAATCAATAACAAATAAAACAATAATTCTTCAAGAATTAATCATGATGTTCCTTCTTTCTCCCATCATCATAATCACCATGAAATTAATTATAACCTTGACAAATATGAGTTAACGGGGAAGTAAGAAACTACAATAGGAGCACTACTTGATGATGATGATTTTGATTTGCTTTTGGGTTTCTCTGAATTAGCCATTTTCATGGTGCTGGAGATTACTTGTGCATCATCTGAAACCCTTGAAGAAGAAGATGATGAAGAAGGAACAAAGCAACTAAGAATAGCTGAGAAATGAACCATTTTTCTTTAATTAATTGAATTCTCCTTGAGTTGAAATATTGAAGGAGGAGAAATTAAAGGAAGATTTAAGGTTATCTCTTGTGATATTGATGAAGTTTAAACTATGAAAAATTAGTCTATTTATAGAGAGAGAATGAACCAAGAGAAGAGACCTGGAAGTTTCAACTGTGCAAGGAAATGAATTCCAAGTTTCCAAAAACAAACCAAATATGTCACCATGCCCATCACTGTAATAGTAGTACCAGTCTACCTCAGTACAGGGTCCACCTTGACTAGCTAAGAAAGTTTGAAACACTTTCCCTTTACCTTCTTCAATCACTAGCAATCAAACACCTGGAGAATTATAGATAGGAAATTCCTTAATTTCCATAAATTCTTTTGCATTCATTTAAAAAAAATAAAAAAATAAAAAGCCAAGAATACCCTTTATTATCATATTACGAAAAATAAGTGCTTTCATCATGATGAAAAATAAAATAAAAAATTAATATGGTCATTGATCCGATGATAATAGTGTTATTTCAGAACTAAAAATTTTAAGATAGAGTTTATGTTGGAATTAAATTTATTAAAAATAATTAATATAAAAATTTTATTTTTTTATTTTTTGTGAGGCAGAATTGAATTCTTTGTATGTAGATGGACGTGTTAAAGAAGGAAGTCCCCTTGAACCAATTTACGTCCTTTTCTATTCTTTATTAATAAGACATCTTTTATATAGTTGAATCAATTAACATGTTTTGTATGCAGCTATGGCTGCTCATTCCAGATATTTTGTTCTTTTGCATGTATTTTTTTTATATATCACATTATTTATTTATTTTTAAATATTTTAATAATTAATATTTTTTATAAATAACGTAAAAAATAAAAAAAAAATGAAATATAAGGAAAGTTGGCCAAACATAAAATTGTATATCACAACTTTTATAAGAGTAATTTAAAATAGATTGAGTTATTAAAAATAATTGTTAATACTATTGTATTCCGAGTTAAAACTCTTATTATTACAATTTAATTAATTAATTAATTAGTAAAAAAATAGCTTAATTAAATTGCAATTTTGTATGCTTTTCATTTTGTATATTTCAATAAAAATGTATATCTCAATATGAGTTTTCTATTGATAGGGTGAAAGTGAAATTCAAAATTAAAATTTAGAAAATAATTTAATATAATATCATTAGGGCAAATAGTGAAACTCTAATTGTAGTTTCTTACTTCCGTATACATAAGCCCAAGGTAAATAAACCCAAAGTTCTAAAAATATTGTAGGCCTATTAATATTAATTAATTGTTATATTTGCTAGGGAGGTCCTTCAAAAGCTCAATGGACTTGCCATGAATAGCACCTGCCATGGCCTTGTCCCAATAATGATTAATGGAAAGATAATCATCAAAATTTTGATCTATTTATTACAAGTCTATATCTGAATCTGTTTTATTAATAAATTATTTATAATCTTTAATTACTAATTACATTTTATATATAATTAAGTAATTGATATATAATATCGACTTATTATTATCACTTACCAATCTCATACGGATCATAATATAAAAAATAAAAATAATTATCCCTATTTATTCTCATGAGAAATAAATTAATATTAGGCGGTCAATATTAAACACGACACAAACTCAATATGAAATTAATGGATTTAAATTAAAAATTATCATATTAATATTGATTTCATATTATTCAATTATGGTACAAAAATAATTCTAACGTTTTCGTATTGATCTACTAATTTGAAAACAACACATATAACTCGTTAATATTTATGTCTAGTATTATATTAATACATTTTATTGAATATATTTATAATTTATAAAATATTTATATATAAAAATTATTTTTAGTATTATTTATAAATTTATATAGAATTATATTTTATGTAATAATATAAATTAATAGAGATTAATTTAGTAAATTTGATAATTTTTAAATATTAAAATAAAAAATTAATTAATTTTAAATTTTAAATATATTATTTATGTCGTATTATATTACTTATTAATTAAATAAATTATATTTATATTTAAATATTTAATACGATAAATTAATTATATTATATTTATATTAATTTTTATTATATTATAAATATATATCAACACAACTATTTGAATCATTAATATGAATTATCACTCCCTAATTAATATATACCAAAGGTATTCGGAAGTGGAATAAGAGATAAGAAAGTTACATCATGCATCTTCTTATATTTTTTCAATATTTCTATTTCCAAATGGAACATATTCTTTTAGCATTAAAAAATAAGATTCGAATACGATTGTATTACAATTATTATATCACTAAATTATGGAAATATAAGATTTTTATTTGGCCACAACATTAAAAGAAAAAAAAATTCTATAAAATTTAGCAATTATAATATTATTAAAAAATAAATTAAAGTGGTTCGATTAATTTTCTCATTTTTATTAAGAATGTGAAAATAAAAAAAAAATTATATTAATTAAATCATAAAATTATTATCATGAGAAATAAAAAAAAAAAAAAAGAGCTAAACGGTATAAGATTTTAATAAAAAAGAAATATAAAAAGAAATATACTTTAATCAATAAGTACATTTTCTTGAATTTCAATGTATCTAACCCAAGACATTTGTTTGATACATTTTCTTCTTTCTTTCTTTTTTTATTCCCTCCACACCAAACACAACATTTAGGTATGAAAATGTCAAAAAAAATCCAAAGTTTACCAAATTTATCTCAAAATAATAATTAAAAAAGGTGTTTAAACATTTAATTGTGATATAATTTGCTAAACCAAAAACAATTGGTTAATTAATAAATAATAGTACAAGTATTATCTTCATAACGGTTAATAAAAATGAATTACCATTGAAAGGGCATTTTGGACATTCCATTACTCGATCGTGGCCTGATATTATCCTATAAATACACGTTTACTAGACCTTCTCCTTCATCTTCTGCAACAACAATATTTTCTCTCTCCCAATTCTACCCTTTGATTCACTGAGAAAATGCCTCTCAAGCTTGTGGATGCGACTGTATCGACCTTTGATAGTGTGCTTGAGAAGTTCAGATCGGAGGCACCCCAAAATAAAGCCAATTTGATCCTCTTCTTGGCTGATAAAGACCCATCTACCAATCTCAGCTGGTGCCCTGGTATGTTCATTGTGGATAGATACGATGACCCATTATATAATTCTTGTCAAAGTTATAGTCTTTTGCAATTTTTTCATACGGGTTTCTGGTTTTGTGCTGGAATTTATTGGTTACAATGTTGAATACATTATATAATTCTTAAAAGCTATGGTCTCTTGCAATTTTTTCATATGGGTTTTCGGTTGGTTTAATTGGTTATACACCAAATCAGCTTTAATTATGTTCGTGTTGTGTGTTTTTGTTTGTTGCACTTTGAAGAAAGACCATAAACCAGGGATTGAACTATGTGTAAATTGGTGTTATTTTATAAATTGGTATCTAAATTTTTGAGCATTTAGTCATGAAGAGAAAGGAATTGAGATTGGCAAATTATGAGATTGACAAAGACCGATAATTATTTGTGATAGTCTGTTCAGATGTTTCAAAAGCATTGTTCAGTCTATAAATTAAGCCTCCCCCACCTCTCTAGGTGATTTTTAGAATATTTGAAGAAGAATATGACTAATTGTTGAAATAAGGATATTCATTTGAAATGGCCTTTGGAATTTGGGTCCTTTTTGGTTCTCAGTCTTGAGAGTTAAACACTAGTTTAATGCTTTAGTCATAACGCTACTGGGCATAAAGATAGGTTTGCTATATTGAAGATTTTACAATAATGAACTCTTTGTAATATGTATTTTTTTTAACATCTCTATACAGACTGTGTGAGAGCTGAACCTGTAATTTACAAGAAGCTGGAAACATCATCAGATGACATTGCACTTCTGCGAGCTTATGTTGGAGATAGACCAACATGGAGGAATCCCCAGCATCCCTGGAGAGTGGACTCAAGGTTCAAGCTGACTGGAGTTCCGACATTGGTCAGCTGGGAGAACGAAGCAATCAAAGGTCGCCTTGAGGACAATGAAGCCCACCTTGAGCACAAAATCAATGCCCTTATTTAAGGGGAATAAATCCTTTTTCTCCCCCATTAGATGGTTTAGAATAATATTTATGGTAATACTGTCAACGTTTGTCTGCTTCACAGGCATAGCTTGTTAATAATGTTGAACTTTAAGCCATGAATCTAGAGAGGTTACATTTCGCAATTGATGTAGTTAATCAGCCCATGAAGATGTTGGTACAATCTTTTAATTGATATGACAGTGCTAAATGAAATTATTTGCTCAGCTAGAGAAATCCAAGAATGTTGCTTCTTTGTGGTTTGACGTAGGGAACTTTCAGAAATTTCATTATTTTGTCTTGAAATTGGTATCAGAAGCTTCTTTGTTTTGCTCATAGAGCCAAATAGGTGATAAACAAGCTGGAATTTTATAAGAGGATCAAGTCGTCTGATGAATTTGTATTATTTCATTTAGCAAGCGAGATGTAACTTTTCAGAACCCTTGCATTGCTTTTAGGTGGCATGAAACAGTAGTTAGCCAAGAGCAAGAAATTATGGCAGAATAACTTGCAATTAAATTCTTAGTGGAAGGCTCATCTGAATCCCTTAAATTTGGTGCAATTAAGCCAATGGAAGCATTGCGTAAATCAGTTCACTTGAAAGATCTGAACCATTCATTAAGTAAAGAATAAAGTAAGAATTTATCTGTTTACATTCGATTTAAATAAATAGGATTCCTGCCAATTATCATTCAATATTATACACTCGACAAGAAAGATAGGGATCGTATCTGCTTTACCTAACCTTTCAAAATTGGATCATATCCACTTCCCCTAACCTTTCAAAATGATATCCCAACACGTGACCACATTACCAGCATAGAGGTTTGAACTAAAATATGATAGGATTTGAGTCCAATTAAAAGTTGGGGCCATAACTCAAGTTGCTAATTACAATAATCAAGGTCAACCTCTTGGTTTACAACGATCATTCCCTCGTAATACTGGATCATAATGTGAGCTTGGATGAGATTATTCATCGCAAAATTTCCACCTTCAACTTGCTGCAGTACGGTTTCCCTTGCTCCCCATTATCTATTTCTCAGTTATCTTTTTGCTAGTCAAGCCATCTGCAATGTATAATACAGTCCATGTTATTATCTATCCATCTTGCATAACACATGCATAAACGTGAAAAAGCACACAATCGAGGCACATATTACACAATACTACTCTTAACAAGGTAACTTAACCTACATTTACCAATGAAAATCTGCACTCAAGGTGACGAAGATGCTTCGAGGGGAAAAGTGCTATAATAAGACCCTGCTAAAGCTGTCAAATTGAAGGCACTGAAAGATTGTGCCAACTAATTAAATTGACAAAACTACACTTATCACCAGCAAACTTCCTCTTTTTTTTTTTTTTTTTTCAATTCTTAGTAAAGGATTTTAAAACCAAAAGTACAGTTCCACAATTGTTAGAATTACAACCAAACCAAGTTCAACATTTTAACACCAGTATGCATTGCAAATCATTTGCATAAATATTATATCTATACTTTCATCACCCTTGTATTAAAGATCATTATGTAGGTTGAGAATTCTAGAACATTTTGTCAAATTTCCTTTCTACAAGAATCCATCACCATAATCAGGCTAACCATCAACACTGGTCAAACAGCAAAAGTTAATTATTAATTTATTAATTTTAAGAAATACTGTCGCAAAGTTGAGCTTAATGTCAGTTCACAGAATCATACCTGTATACAGAAAAGCCTGTGAATTCATTGAATAATTAAGAAGATAATCATATTTGGGCCTTTGAGAGTGCTGAAGTCAACTTCAAAGTAATATCACCATAAGGTTGCTCTTGTCGTACATCAATTAGTCCATTACTCTTCAAAACCTGCAGTGCACCTTTAGGAATCACATAGCAATAACCATGACAAAAAAAAATGAAAAACAAATTGCAATAGCTTCCAAAATTTCCGAACAAGTATTGATATGAAAATCATGGTCATAATTGTCAAATCAGGAATCAGACAGTTAATAAAAAAAAATCCAAATTTTATAAATTGAAAATTATTAATTAAATCTAATAACAAGATTCAGAAAAAAAATGATAAAACCAATCACAAATGATAAACATACATATGAAACCAAAAAAAAAATGCACTGAGAAATGAATACTTTGAAATATAATGGATGCTTGTATGGCCAATTAAAAAAGAATTTACTTTCAAGCCAAATGATGTGAGTTCCAGGGCCACCATGATTCAGTCTTCTTAAACATATATCGGGTCTATCAATTCAGACAGTGAAATATATTCTCATATTATGTTGAAAACAAAAATATTTGATATTAATATTCCATATCATATAGCCATATAGAACTGACTATCCAAGTAGAAAAAAAGCAGAAAAATATAGGTAATTCAAGGAGCTTAAGACATCTAGGTGAAAGAATAAGCAACAAGAGCTCGATATGGAATATATCTTCAAGCCTAGACCCCAATCCATTCCAAGTAAATTATTTAGTTAGTTCCTAATATTCTAGAATCTTTTCCACTATATGCTAAATATTAATATACCATTCATCCTGAAATTTGCAAATATTCCAGTCATGTCCTAAACCTATCGCATCACAATGACTTCTTTTCCTTGATCAGTTACCTTTCATGATAATTCTTACGCTGGATATTAACAGGCAAACATGTCATGCATGAAAATAATTTAGAATCTTACCAATGTTTCAAAGAACATCCGAGCACATAACTTTCTTGTTTTTCCCTGTAAGATCTCGTTGAGACTGAGATCTCTAGATGGATCTCCAAATAGGTCTCCTGATACTGGGGCAATAGGAGAATGTCTTTTTAAATATTGAGCCACGGCCCTGCATGCCAACAGAACAAATGAATAGACATTTAAAATATTTATTTTTCTAAAAAAGGAAATCACTAAGAATAAAGCTTTCTCTACTTCTAAAAACTAGAAAATAGTACCTTGTTCTCACAGATAGTGAATCAATGCCTTGGGTGCCTTGGGAGCCTATCATAAGAATGATTGTCATCAACATATCATAAGCAAGAAAACAGAATTCAAAAGTGAACGTTTTAATATCACTTCAACTTTTTAAATGAATCAGGAAAGATCAGTTTACCAGCTGGAGTATTGTCTGCTTCCAGAAAATGAAGGTCCTATAGCAATATAATTCAAGTAGGATGTAAGAAAAATGATTTAAGGCACAGCATAAAAAGAAATAAAAAGAGACAAGGAATTACATCTATTTCTGCAGTATTTGCAGATTCAGGGATATCTGAAAGACCAGTGTGCCCTGCATCAAATTGCTCCTCCAAAAATGTCCTAGGTGTTTCTGCCTCAGTAGTGTAAGTGCCAGCTGTGGATGCTGCAATATCTGGTGTAGGCAGCAGTTCAGTTCCAGTACTGGTTCCAGCCCAAGGTACTGTTTCTGATCCAAAACTTTTTGGTGACTTGGGAATGAAGTCATCTCTTCTAGAAGGAGAAGATACAAATCTTCCTGGAGAATGTAAATCTCTAGCTGGAGAAAGCAGGAGATCAGGTAACACATTATCACCAACATGGCCTTCACGATGTCGAAGACATTCAATATCTGGATCAGGTCCAGCTTCCAGGAAAGGAGATTGCGCAACTGTAGGCTCTGGAATTTCTCGAGTTGCAGGAGCAGGAGAAGTTGCACCCCTATGTTCTGGGATCAGTCCTGCAGGAGAATTATCATCCCTAGGCTCTGTGATTTCTTCAGTTGCAGAAGCAGGAGATGTTGCGACCCTAGGCTCTGGAGCAGCTTCCCTTTCAAGAGCCAAATGAGGTTTTGTAGAAATAGACTCCCTCTTTAAAAGATTGCATATATCGATACAAGACCCTGGAAATAGACAAACATCAACTCCTTCATAAATTAACAACATCGAAATTCAAGATAAAGAATCTATCCATCAAAATCCAACTAAAGAAGTTGTTGAAGATAAGACCACGATCAGCACTCACCAGTTAATAAAGGCTCATAAAAGACTTGTTCCTTTCTTAAAGTGTTGCCCAATTTCCATATGCCCAAAGCAGTGGAAGGGATTTCCCTCCTCTTCCTTAGAATATCACTCGAATTTTCTAATGCCTTCTTCATAAACCTATCAAATAGCCATTCTTATATCAGCTACTAGAAACAAATGAATAAAGTTCTTCATGTGAATCAAATCGAAATCAAGTTCTTCATGTGAATCAAATCATAAATCATACTTATTAGTTAACACTGTGGATTCATCAAAGAAATGTTTTCTCTTTCTCTGCCTTGGTCTTGGCTGCTGAACAGGTGGAGTTGTGCGTATGGCGAGTTCAGGAGTTGTATGCTCTAAAACACAAAAATGACAAGCTTATTCAAAGTAAAAAAATTAAAAAAAAAAAGGCCTTGGACATAACCACTCCTACATCCTGCTGTACTCACATAAAAATCATGGAGTCATGCACTCACCAAAAGCAATATGTGTATCGAAGATTCCTGCTGCCTCTTGTGAAGCATCATAATTGATGGGTTCTAATTGTTGCTGAAATGGTGTAGAGTGCCCTCCAGAAGGCAAGGCATCTTCCTTAAATGGAGAAGGAATTTCCTGCCCATTCAAACCTTGGTCTAAAGATATATTAGGTTCAGAAACATCATTGTGACGATCTGGAAACATTGAAGGAAGGTTTTCTGGGCTAAGACCAAGGACAGGATCACGCATAACTTCAATTCCTGGAGGAGAATTGTCATCATTGAGTACTGAATTAAGAACCTCAGTCTGATTGCTAGGACCAGGATCTCGAAAATCCAGATTCTGAGTATGTGATTCTGTCTGGTTGCTTGGTCCCGGTTCTTGAAGTTCAACAGTGTCCTTAGGCACTTCTTTCCGAGTACTTGGAAGATCAACAACTTCCATTGGTGCTTCCATTGGGTTTATAGGACTGGCACGTGAAGCACCCACATCTGTATTATCTCCTAATACAGGAAGGCCACTGTAAAAGAATAGGATTATTAGAGCTATTATCAGAGCTGTCTCAATTGAATCAAAAGAATTATTAACTGGACTTCTGAATGCAATTAGGACCATACTCCTCATCCATTTCCCTGACCCCTGTATCAGTATCCTGTTCGGGTGGCAATGTATCCATCATGAAATCCTGCACAGAAATGCTTTTGTCAGTGAATAATGCAACCCCAACACATTGATAAAAAAGATCGTACAGGCAAAAAGGTAGACCTCATCAAAAGATATAACAACATAAGGATCTCTGCCAGTAGGAATTTGATCTTGAAGTGTAATTTCCTCCTGGCTCCTCATATGATGATCAGGAGATCTAATACCAAAATTGTGTTGAAATAAGTTATGGCACAAACATGGAAGTTTAAAAGTAAATCTAAGAAAAAGACATAAGTGAATTCATTTTAAATTTACCCATCGGGATATATGTCAAAGTCCACATCCATGGCGTCAAGATCAAATGTTTGCGGCAAAGTAACAGATTCAAATTTTGCTGTTGTGGCATTCTCTGGCAAATTAACTTCAATAGAAGCAAAGGCCTTCCTTAACCCAATAAGACATACATTACAATCACGGTAAAGATAATCAACTTTCTTTGAATATATCCGAACAACACCTAGCAAAAGGTGGCCCGACATTCTCAGAGCGATGGGAACTTCTGGGAACATGATGCGATCTAGATATATATCCACATCAAAATAGCCAAATAATTGTTAGTCAATTTTCTATCCGTGCTGTTTTCTATGCAAGTACCCACAAATAAAACTATTTCAGAGGACACAAAAAATCAGAAAGAAAGAATGAATGAAAAATATGTAAATATACTCAGCAAAAATACTTTCCCACCAGAAAACTTTTGATAAAAAATAATTTGTTGAATTGAGAAGTATTAAGGAAGCAGCTATTTCAAAAATTCACCCAATATATTATTAAGGCTACAAACATAAACTTAGAAGAGCAGCAATCTAATTCCAAGAAAAACATAATATAAACGCAAAATCCACTAAAATTTGAAAAAAAAAATGTTCTTTTAATTAAAAGAAGACACATCATTTAGGCTTCTCATGAATCATTATCTTAAGAAGCAAATAGAAACTCTAAAATACAAAGAATTTTGTATTTTGATTGAATGAGTTGAATCATAAAATTTGAATACAAAATTATAACCATTAAATATTTGATCCTTTTCTCAAAAATAAAAAGAGGGAAGACCCATTATAAGATTACCCATAAAATTAATAAAAAAAAAAATAATAATTTCCAGAATTCCCAAAATCAAGACTAAAAAAATTGATCTTCTGAAATGCGCAACCCAACAAACATATATCACTCAGTCAATCAAATAATCGAAAACGCATAATCCAAAACATCAATTTCTAGAACTAACCAAACAAAAAAAAATAATAAATAAGAAGAAGTCTGTTTTATTAAGAAAATAAACCCAACATTCTCTAAAAAAAATCAAAATTTTGGACCAAAATGGAGAGGAATATTAAAAATAACCGACCGACAGTGGAGGAGATATCGGTGGAGGTGTAGTGAGACTTCTTGAGACGGTGCTGTAGATGAGCTGCGCACCACACTGTCCCAAGTGGGCCTTTCCGAGCCAGAAACGTCTGCGAGTAGAACATCTTGCTTCTTCTTCTTCTTCTTCTTCTTCTTCTTCAATCTCTATATGGGCATATGTGCAATGTGATTACAGAGATAGGATTAGAGGGAGAATTTGTTTTTTTTTTTTTGAAGTTTTGGAAATGAGAGTACTTAGGGTTTAATTAGGAGAACTGAAGAGACTGCTATATCGGTGGAATTGGCGCGGGAAACAAGAGAGGCGCCAAAACGAGATTAATGGAATTCGGGCTATTTCTTATTGGCCCTCATTGTTAATCTCATTTACAATTCTACCATTCAAGCGGTCAAGCCTTATCGACACCTAACTCGAACCTCTGGCCAGTTTTAAAAGAGCAAACCCCATTAATTAACCTTTTTTAATTTAAAAAAAAAAAACATTTTATTCAATTTTTTAATAAATTATTTATTTAAAAAAAATTAAAGATGATAAATTTAGAATCGATTGTATTATATTTTCAAGAGTTACTTACATATGATTTTCTTTAAATTAATATTTATTGTTAAATTAAATTAAATTAAATTTATTAAAATAATATGACTTCTATAAATTAATATTGTTGAGACTCAGAATCGATTGTATTATATTTTCAAAGATTTACTTACATATGGTTTTTTTTAAATTAATATTTATTATTAAATTAAATTAAATTAAATTTATTAAAATAATATGACTTCTGTAAATTAATATTGTTGAGACTCATAATCGATTGTATTATATTTTCAAGAGTTACTTACATATGATTTTCTTTAAATTAATATTTAGTGCTAAATTAAATTAAATTAAATTTATTAAAATAATATTACTTTTATAAATTAATATTATTGGGACTCATGCCTTTTATTAATTCAAAAAAATATTAGTTAATTAAATATTAATTTAATTTATTAATTCAATTTTAGACTATAAAATTATTATATAATAGAAAATATTAATTTATAAAAATTTTACTGCACAACTAAACCAATTATTAGAGTTCAGAAGCCATATCAATATATGATAAAGATTAAGCCATAGAAGCTTTAAAATAAATGGTCTAAATTTGATGAATAATACATTATTTTAAAATGTATATTTTATTCTTTAATCAGTAAGAGTTTTTTTCCTTTGTGATCTTTTGGTATTAATTGATGACTGACAATTTCACACCTAGAGATTGAGCTCGTCAGTTAATTAGCTATATTCAATACTAAAAATTCAAGAGAATTTCTTTTTGTAATTTTATATAAATGATTACTTTTAAATTGAAAGGAGTTGTGTTAATATGTTAATAAACATGATTGAACAAGTGTTTGTATCAACTCAAATAAATATGATTCATCTAAATATTTATTCTAAATCATTCGTCAAAATAAATATGTTTTAATTTAAGGTAAGATTACTATTTTTTGATCCAAACATATTAAAGTTATTTTCAAAACTGAAAAATCTCAATTCAAGCATGATCTTAGTTAAATTTACCAAAAAAATTTGGGGTAAAATTTGATACAAATAGAGCAAAATTTTCATAGTTCAAATCCAAAAATATAGTCAGAACACATCAACAAAGTCTGGTTAATATAAATAAAACAATCCCATTTACCAGACAGCCAAACCTTAATAAAAATATGATTTCATTCTCAGCCAAAATGCTGACCGTTTGGTTAGGTTGAGGGGCTACTGTAAAGTAATTTCATGATAGTAAAAGAATCATATTTCATTATGAGAATTGATAGGAGGCTAATACTTCTTTTTCCCACGTAGAATTGGTTATTCAATTACAAATCCCTTAATTCCATTCTTACAATAGCACATTAGGCATGTCTATGTTTCATCACCACTAAAGCTTAATTCAACTAACTAAACCACCAGACAGGTTGACACGTTTAGGTTAGCTAGTCTCTGAATTGTTTGATCCTCATTTTGAATCAATATTCATGAACAGAAGAGCCAGTTGAGCGGCCTGTGCTCTAATATCTGAAGCATATCATCCTTTCAACCAGTAAACATTGGCTGGAAACAATTAGAGAACGTACGTTGACAGAACAGAACTTAATATCATGGCTGCTAGAGAAAAATGCATGACTAAAGCAATAATTAGCGAAAAAGACTGCACTAAATTTCAATACAATGGACGCAAGTACTATATTCTCTGAATCCAGGATGCCATAAACCATACTAGGCCTTGTTCACACGAATTTGCTGGCCTTCCAATAACTGCAATGAGAATCTAGCATCAGAGAAATGACACAACTAAAATAGATATCAAAAAAACCAGTTCTAAAACGAATGAATAAACATCTATCTGAATGAATAGCAAGTGGTAAAAACTCTTAACAATTCAACCGATTCACACTTATGCTGCAAGGAAAATGCATGTGATGGAAGAAAAACAAGTGGCAACATGATAGAAATCGAGAGACAAATGTGTGCATTCATGCTTGTGTTTGAGAGATGGAAGGAGACGGGAGAGGAGAGGGGTTCAAACATGAATCTTCACATGTAAAAAATTGGCTAGTAAGGTGAAACTGAGAAGCATGGTTGGATCCTGCTTCAAGAATATGCATAACAGCATAAGCAAAAACAAGAAAACATCACTGCAAGTGTATACATCCAACTGTATATAAGTGCACGCGTACAAGTTTTCCAGGCTTAAGGAATTTAACAATCCTTTTTTAACTAATGTGGAGGTAGCAAGTAACTTACAGAATTGTTAAAAGAAGAAATGGCCACTTCTACATCCTCATCTGAAGAGAATGTAACAAATCCATAACCACTGGATTTTGAGGTCCCTGGAACTCGCGAAACCTTTGCACTAAGAACCTTTCCCTTCTCAGAAAAAAAGTTCTTGAGTGTTTCTGTAGTTACTGTTTTTGCAAGATTTCCCACATAAACCTTGTGGGGACTGTCGATGAATTGGGAATCCTCTGCCTGGAGAAAAGACACATCCACTGATGGCAAAGGTTTCTCGGTTATGTTTACTTTAATCTCACGTCCTCCAATTTGCTGCAACGAAAACCAAAGGCAACTAGTTAATCCATAACTTTGAAATGATCTAAAGAAGGTTGCAAACATCTGCAGTGAAAGTGACATCATATCTTCTTGTACTTCTAGTATACACAAAGCTTACTGTGCCATTCAGTTTCTCAATAGCAGCATTTGCATCTTCAACAGTTTTCATTGTAACAAATGCAAAACGGCGACTCCTTCCAGAGTACTTATCATACATAACCTACAAAGAAAACAAGAAAAGAAAGTTATTTATCAAAAGTTTCATGACTAACCTCCATAAAAGATTATATATCAAGAAAAACTAGCCATATGAAGGTTCATCTATCCTTTCATCCACTCATACAACTAATCCAGTGTCTAATTACAACTTACATCCTCAGCTTATCAACTATGCCTTAATCCCAAACATCCTAATTACCAAAATTAGTGATAATTTGAAGACACCAAGAAGCATATCGAAGCAAAACTACTAACACAAGCTGAGAAATGTTAAGTATGATAACAAGAAAAAGGAGATACAGATACTAGTGGAAGGTGAAAATTGGTGGACATTATTAGCTTAATTCATAATCATGGCTGAATACAGTTAAAAATTGTGTCATAGAAACTATCAGCATTACAGGTTCATTTCCTTGATTATGCAAGAAATGAACTTAGCTTGTTTTGGTGAGTAAGATCGGATAAAACATAATAAACATAATATACTATCACTTTTTTGGGATTAATCATAACATAAAATCCTAAAACTTTTCCACACATTAGCATACTTATAATTAAAAAATAAATAAACTGAGATATCAGACAAATGAGCTCAAAATTAGAGCTTTTCTTCAAATTCGGTTATCATCCAGTAAAAAAATAAATAATAAATCATTAGTAAAAACAATTTGATAGTTTCAATCAACCACCTTAGCAAACAGTAAAGCAAAAAAATAACAAAATAAAATTTGCCAAAGTCATAAATTCTTACAGAAATTCACCTAATTGGGAACAATTCCTATTTTGTGAGAGAAGAAGGTTTAAAAAAGAAGAAGAAGAAGAGAAGAACATATTAATCATCAAATACCTCAGTTTTTTCAACAGAACCATGTTCTTCCACAATCGTTTTAAGCTCCTCGTTATTCAAAGTCCTAGGAATGTTACCAATATAGATCCTCCTAACGGCTTCCGAAGAAGGGTCTGGTGGAGCAACAAGTGCTGTTTCTTCCGCTACTGCAAACAACCTTTTTGGGACTCGGGGTTTTAGATTTATATGCAAATGTGCGAGTTTTGGGAAATAATTAAAAGGGGTTGTTTGCTTGAGAATTTGGAATATGGGTTGTGATGGGTTTTTTGAAAGAGTAAGCTTTGTGGTTGTAGGTAGCGGTGAGGTTAGAGATGAAATTGTTACCATTTTTATCTGATTTGTTTTTGTGTAGAGAGAGAAGGGAATGGAGGGGTTTTAAAGAGAGAGGGAGAGATGCGGCATATCACATCTCGTTATCCAGTTAGTTGGCTCAAAGCTATTAACTTTTTTACCTTATGGTATTTTATTATTTAAGCTTCTTACTATATATATGGCGTGTTTAGCAACCCAAATCAAACAATAAGTTTTTCCCTAATCACTAATTTAGAAAATAAATTAAAAAATTTAATTTGTAATCTTATAATCACTTATTTTGACCTCAAGTCAAACATCAATCACTTACAAGTATTGCACACTATAGTTTTTTTAAATAATTAATAAATTTTAAATTTTTAAATTAAAAATCCAATCACCCATCATGATAAAAATTAATACGGCCTAATAAATAAAATTACCATAAATTTTGTATATTTTTTAATTATATATAATTTTTTTATTAATTTTACCTTAATTTAAAAATTTAATTATAAATAGATTTTAAAAATTAAATTGAAATAATAATAACAATAATATTTCATTATAATTTAAAAAATAAAAGTAAAATTAACCTTTCAACTTATTATATTACACTATCAATTTAATACTTAAATTTTGATAAAAATTATAAATTTAGTAAATTAATAGTAAAATTAATTATTTAATTAATCAAATTTATAAAATTAAAGAATTTAATTAATTTTAATTAAAATTAAAATAATAATATAAATATAATAAGTCTAATGATGAATTTGGCAAATTCAGTGAAGGTATATTTATCTACTATGCTTACTAAGAACGTAATAAATACCATAATTAATTAGCCAAAAAATTTAACATAATTAGGGGAGAGGCAGGCTAATTAGGAAATATGATATAAAATTTTAATTTTCTATTATAAAAAAATTGCATTGTTAATAGTATTTTTTATAATTTGTTCAAAATTCATTATTAATATATATACATTAGCAAATTTAAATTGAAATTTCTAACCTAAAATTCTGTTTGCCCTAAACTCTACAAAACACTAACTGCTGTTCTCCCTAATACCGACAAAAAGCAGCAGTCGTTTTGTCCTTTTTACTCCTACATTCTTGTGTCGTTTGCATCAAAACGTTATTGCGACACAAGGTAAGAACTTTTCCTCTCGCTCTCATAATCTGGAATACATGCGTTTTGATTAAAGAACAATAATTGAATCTTGTTTCTCTGACTCTTCCATTTTTGCCATTTATTTTTTACTGTTGGTTTTAGCTTTTATATGTCTCTGAAAGTTAAAACCTTGCAATTGAAAGAGTTGTCCAATTGGAAATATGTTGTCGTATTCTAACATGTTTACATTGCTTCCTTCTTATTTGATGCTCTTGAATGTTTTTTTTTTTTTTTGAAATTGGCTTTGAATTCACCATCTTTTTTTATTATGCAATCAGTAATATTTTGTATAGGACATGTTTTGCCCAATAATGTGATATAAGTACATGATTTTTTTTTTATTGATTTGTTTCTAAATATTGGTATTGCTTATACTCACCAATATAAAGTTTTTTTCTTTGGGCACTTATTAGTATTCTGTATTTCAATGCTACTAACAGGAAATTAATAGAAGTTGTAAAATTCTTGCAAATTGAACAATGCCACCAAAAGAGGACTCCTCAGTTAAGGAGATAAAGCCAAACATTGATGGAGGATTGGCCAAAGCAAACAACAAGCTCACACTTGTTGAACAATTGCAGTTTTTGTATGTAAAAATTGTGGGAGCTATTAACTTGCCAGTGAACAAAGCGAGTGGCACTTGTGAACCTTATGTAGAGTTAAAGATTGGAAACTATAAGGGAGTAACAAGATGTCTTCAGAATACAATAAACCCAGTATGGAACCAAGTTTTCGCCTTCACAAAAAGTCGTCTTCAAGCCAAAACATTAGAGATTTTGGTAAGGGATAAATCAGTTTTGAATGATGAAATCATTGGCCTTATTTCATTTGTTATAGGTGATGTTCCTACTAGGCTTCCATGGGATAGTCCTTTAGCACCTCAATGGTATAGGTTGGAAAATCGAAATGGAATTATTGTTCAAGGAGACTTAATGTTGGCTATTTGGATAGGGAATCAAGCAGACGATGCATTTTCAATGGCTTGGCATTCAGATGCAGCAAATGTTAGTGGAGAATGTGTAGCAAATACTCGTCCAAAGATTTATTATTCACCTAGACTTTGGTATGTTAGAGTTAAGGTTATGGAAGCACAGGATTTGATACCTTCTGATAGAACTAGAAAACCAGAAGTTTATGTGAAGGCAACAACAGGGAACGTGGTTTTAAGAACTAAAACGAGCAAGGGCACAAATCCAAGTTGGAATGAAGAATTGATGTTTGTTGCAGCAGAGCCATTTGAAGATATTTTGATATTGAGTCTTGAAGATAAGATAGGAGATAATAAGGAGGAATGTATAGGCAAGTATGTGATTCCTTTGCATAAATTGGATAAGCGGCTTCTGCCTCCAGCTCCTAGCGATAAGTGGGTTAATCTTGAGAGGATTGTGGTGGTGGGAGAGAAGAAAAAGGAAGTGAAATTTGCAAGTAAGCTTCGTTTGACCGCCTTTCTAGATGGTGTGTATCATGTTTTTGATGAACCAACTCATTATAGCAGTGACCTCAATGCAACTTCACCCAAATTAAAGCCAGGGGAAATTGGGGTTTTGGAGTTAGGGATCTTAAAAGCTGAAGGTTTAGTGCCTATAAAGTCAACGAATGGCTGTGAGACCGTCAATGCTTATTGTGTGGCAAAATATGGATCAAAATGGGCAAGAACAAGTACTATTGTTGGTAATTTAGCTCCAAAATGGAATGAACAATACAAGTGGGAAGTTTATGATCCATGTACAGTTATTACTATTGGAGTTTTTGATAACTGCAATTTACAAACAGGTGGAGGAATAAGGGATTCTATAATTGGCAAGGTAAGGATTCGATTATCTACACTTGCAACAGATCGAATTTATGCACATTCTTATCCTCTTCTAGCTTTGAGACCTAATGGGTTAAAGAAAATGGGAGAACTTCATTTGGTTGTGAGATTTAGTTGCATTTCTACCGTCAATTTATTACATACCTACACACAGCCTTTACTTCCTAGAACACAATATCTTAGTCCATTATCTGTGTATCAGCTGAATAGTTTAAGGCACCAAGCTGCTTATCTTATTTGTTCAAGACTTAGTCGTGCTGATCCTCCTTTAAGAAGAGAGGTTGTGGAGTACATACTCGACACAAAGACCCGAATGTGGAGTATGCGAAGAGGAAAAACTAATGTCGAAAGAGTAATGGGATGTTTGACAATTTTTGGTACACTATGGAATTGGTTTGAGGGAATACGCCAATGGAAGAATTCAGCAATAACAATTTCTATTTGGTTTTTATTTATTCTCTTGATCATTTATCCTGAAGCAATACTGCCTAATTTCTTCTTCTATCTTGCTTTCGCCGGGGTTAAAAATTATCGAAAAAGGCCTAGATATCCTCCTAGCATTGATACAAAACTCTCTCATATTGAAGATGCTAGTCCTGATGATTTAGATGAAGAATTTGATACATTTCCATCTTCGAAACATGGTGAAGTTATTAGGATGAGATATGATAGACTTAGAAGTATTGCAGGAATGTTGACAGCAACATTAGGTGACTTAGCAACTCAATTAGAAAGGGTCTATTCTTTACTTACTTGGAGAGATCCAAGAGCTACTCCAATGTTTGTAATCTTCTGCGTCATCACTGGTTTAATATTTTATATGGTTCCTTTCCGTTTGCTGCTTCTTGTTGCTGGAACTTATGTGATGAGGCCTCCGAGACTACGCGTAACACTTCCTCCAATACCGCAGAATTTTCTTAGAAGAATGCCTGCAAAAGAAGATTGCATCATGTGACAGTAGTGCTGCTATTTTTTGGAACTTTTGTTAACCTGCTATTCAGGAGTTGTAATAAACACTCATTTCTCCATTTGCTGAAAATTTACATTTGTTTTTATAGATATTATTTCTACTAATGCTAAGTTCCTATTCCATATTATTTAAAATAAGCTTCTTAAGTATGCATGGATTTTTAATTTTATTTTATTTTTTTTTTTGTATTATTTCAATTGTCTGTAATTAATTAAAAAATTTATTTAATTCAACTATCTTTGGCTTTCTGACTCCACATTACATAATTGCAGGAACATCTTATTTACATACCTGGAAACAAACAAGCAGTTTTAAATTAAAATCAATGCATATTTCCTAATATTATGGACATAGTTAACACTGAATAAGAAGTCCTATGGCAAAATTGTTTGAAATGTAAAATTTCATGATTTAGTATATTGTTTTGTACTCACCTAGTCTGTAGTGCAATTTTAGAACTTCTGAAATCTCATCTTGTTCTTGTAACCAGTCATAACTTCAATTCAAACTTCAGCAGAACAGAACTTGGCAACACTTGAAAGAGAGTACAACTCAACTCAGTCATAACCCTAAAATTAATTGGAGTTTGTTGTTTCCACACTAAATGATTATGAGCTATGACAGAGAGCAATGAGCACAAATAAGATAGGCAAGCAATGATACGCAGAGAGAGAGAAGAAATAACTTGAGAAATAAGCTGATGATCCTGCCCACTTCAGAAAATTAAGACAAAGTTCAGAACAAATGAAATTCGCTGATAAATTCTCCAACTACTTTAAAACATATTAACTACAGTAGTTTCTCACTTGCAAATTCAGTCAGTGACTCTCATGGGATACAAGACAGAATATCACAATATCGTGGAAGATGGCAGCCTGTCAAAGAACCTGAAACAGCAAATATGAAAAACACATTCAAAACCAATGAAAATTTCATTACAGAAACAGCACATGCTAGTTTCTTCGAATAAATTCAAGCAGAGAAGTATTTCTAATTTTGTTCATATATGTACTCTCAAACACAAACTCAAAAACAATTAGAAGAAAACCAAGTAACTCATTATTTAGTATAAATGAATTCTATCAAATTTTACAAAATCCATTTATAAATCCATATTTTTGTATTCTTCTTAAATTTAAATTCATTTAAAATTCTAAATAATTAAATATGTGAAATTGAAAATAATTAAATCAAATCCTATTAAAATATTTAATATTTTTAAATAAATTTTACAATTTTAAATTAATAAATTTTAGATGACTAAAATATCATTATTAATTTTAATATTTAACTCTTTAAATTTTGATGAATAAAATGAATTTAACACTTTAATTTGTTTGACACCATTTATTTTTATTTTTATTTTTTCGTCAATTTTTTTTTTATTAAGGGCGGGCTATGCTTATAAAGTGGAGTCTTTAATTGATTTTATATTTTTTTTAAATACTTCTCCAAATTTTTTTATCATGATCATGTTTTATTTATTTTTTATTTATTTATATATTTTGATTTATACCTTATATATTTTTAGTTTTTATTATATTTTTTTACTTTATATTCTATAATTACTTTTTTTTTTTTAATTCTTTTACAAGTATAAAGTCCTTAATAAATTTAATTATTTATAGTTAAGACTGTATTTTTTTTTTAAAATAGTGTATATAAAAAGATATTATTAATAAATATTAAATTAAATTTTAAATAATTATATTTTCATTAATGTAATATGAATTTTTTTAAAAATAAATAAATAAATAAATAATACACTTATAAGAATATTTTTTACCAAGTAAAATATTAAAATAAATTCTAAAATTATACCAAATATAATATTTATTTCATTTAAAATGAATTTTATATTTATTATTTAATATATTAAATATAAAAAAATAAATTCTATAATAAAATAAATTTTTTAATAAAATTAAACTAAATATAAAGTAAATAATAAACATGAACTCAAAATTTTACTTGAAGAACCATCTTCTTATTACTCTAATCAAACGCTCGTTGATGTAACATTAAATTTATCAGAAGAAAATATTTTATATTTCATTTTACCTCTTAATTTTTTTTTTTTTTTTAAATCCACGAATTTTAACACAAAATCAATTGCAAACTGAGCCCAAATAGAGGCCCAGACTTAAGCAACAAACCCAATATGTCATAACCCGAATCAACAACCCGGTTCTCCAATTTAGGGTTTTCTAGCCTTCTAGGGGTTTTATTCTCATCATGTTCGCAACCATATATATACTCTCTATTTCTTCTAGCTACTGAGTCTCCATTTTTCACCCAGGAAGAGAGAAAGGGAGAGGCAAAGAACCCTAACCTTAATCAATGGCTCCCAAAACTCCTAGGGTTAGCAGAAACCCAAATCTTGTTCGTGGAATTGGTAAGTACTCGAGGTCTCAGATGTACCACAAAAGGGGTTTGTGGGCTATCAAGGCTAAAAATGGCGGCGTTTTCCCTAAACATGACCCTAAACCCAAACCAGCTGCTCCCGCCGAGAAGCCCCCCAAGTTCTACCCGGGTGATGATGTTAAGAAGCCTCTGCTTAACAAGCGCAAGCCTAAACCCACAAAGCTCAGGTCTTTAACATATTATTGTTTTTTATTTGAAAAATATGAATCTGTACATTTCGGATTACGTTTGGATTTATTCATCAATTTTGATATATCTTTGCTGATTTGTTTTTGGGTTTTGTTAGTTTTATTAGTATGTCAATCTCAGTTGTTTGTAATTTTCATTGCTTTGTGTGACTGTGCCAATCTTGATATGTTTGGATATTAAGAAAATGCTGGAAAACTGAGGGAAAATATGTTTTGTTTGATCTCTTATAAATGTTGATAAACTAATGATTGTCCGAGTTTGTTGTGTGCATTTTGTTGCAATTAGAGTTTGTTGTAACTATCTCTCTTGTGTTTATGCATGTAGGGCTAGCATTACTCCAGGTACTGTTTTGATCATTCTTGCTGGAAGGTTCAAGGGCAAGAGGGTCGTGTTCTTGAAGCAGCTTGCTTCTTCTGGGTTGCTCTTGGTCACTGGTGAGGATGATTTGATTTCTTTTCTTTTATCCTTGTATATTACTTGATATTCGGTAATGGCTGAATGCTTTAAGATTTCTGTTCTTAGTATTTATGAGTTGAATTTTTATGAATCTATAATCTCTAGAAAAAGCGTTTTAACCTTCTTAAGAAATAGTTTTTAGTATCAATATCTGAACTTGTATGATTCTACGACAAGTATTCTGTTTTTCCCCCATTTGAGATTTATTTTCTCGTGCTTTGAAAGAGATAATTATGGACTTGTATGATTTAATTAGTTTACTTATGCTACTGTTTCTGCAGGGCCATTTAAGATAAATGGTGTCCCTCTCAGGAGAGTTAACCAATCTTATGTGATTGCAACTTCCACCAAGGTCGATACCTCTGGAGTTAATGTCGATAAGTTTGATGACAAATACTTTGCCAAGCAAGTTGAGAAGAAGAAAAAGAAGGGAGAAGGCGAGTTCTTTGAGGCAGAAAAAGAGGTTTTTTACTCACTTTTCTTGCCATTTGTAAGCGGTTGGTTTTATTTATTTTTTTGGTATGTCTTAACGTCAACTGTTGTCTTAACCTGCATTTCAGGAGAAGAACGAGCTTCCACAAGAAAAGAAAGATGATCAAAAAACTGTTGATGCAGCATTGATTAAATCAATTGAGGGTGTTTCAGACCTGAAGGCTTATTTAGCTGCTAGATTTTCTCTCAAGGCCGGAATGAAGCCACATGAGCTAGTCTTCTAGAGTGAAAAAAGTATTAGGATTGTTCCCATTATGTTTTGCTGGATTTTATTTGAACCTTGTTTTAGCAGTTCTACTGTTCCATTTTTGGTAATAGACGGCTATATGAAACCTCTTTACTTTGTGATGCATTGTGCAAGAAATTTTTTTCTTTTTCACATTTCGGTTTGTGTGGTTTGATTTGATATTGATTAGTCTGATATGCTTGCATCTAGAAATGAATGATGTGAATCGGTTGGTGTTGAATGTTAGTATGATAAGAAATGTAGGTCACTTTGATTTGATAATTGTTGTGATCAATAAGATCTAAAAACTGTTCTTTTAGCTTTATGTTCTATTTGTAGCTTTGGTTTTTGTGTATCCCTAGGATTAGTTTATAATTAATGAGGTCTACTATATTATATTTGTTTTGGCATAGATAACGAGTTAGGCTCTGGTATGCTAATCACTGAGTTTATATACTTTGGATGAAGAAGGATACAAAAAAGAAGAAATATGCTATGTTCTCGTGAATTGCAAGTGACAAGTAGTTCGTCTGCCCACTTGTCTTCTCATGTGCATGATCCTGCTTTAGAAATGGGAGGTGTAAACATTGTAGTTCAGGATTATTCTAATTAGAGATAGCCTTGCAGGATTGGAATAGCATATAAAAACAGGCTTGTCATTCTTGTACTCAGTATATCATATCATACGAGGAGACCCTATAATGGAGATGCTTCAGCACTATGCAACCTTCTCTACATGTCTGTTGGGATTAAGCGTGTGATTTTACATCTCTCAATGAACATTAATTGTAAAATGATTGATTGTTGATAAAATTCGGAACAGGTCATTTATTTAAACTCACAAGAAAGTAGAAACAATTTACACAAACAGATGTCATTTAACAAACTGGAGAAGTAATTATAATAAGCTGTCTGTTCGAGCGGGCAATCTCCTGAAGAAATTGCTCGGCACAGATGGCAGTTTGCTTCGAAACCTAGGGTGTCGCAGATAATATAGACCAGCAACCAAAGCCACCACTCTGAATGGAGTCACATAGAGCACAACAGCTGCACAAAGACAGAACATAACAAAAAGACTAGTTGCTCTGGGATCTCTCCAGCTTAACAGAGACCCCAACCTCTCCCCTTGTGTTGCAATGTCACCCACTACTGTTTGTATCCTGCCTGCTACACTTCTAAGCCTATCATACCTCATTCGAACTATATCATGGGGTCTGGAAGTTGGAAATGTGTCGAATTCTTCATCAAGTTCATCTGGATGCACTGCTTCTGCCCAAGATAGTTTTGTATCCATATGAGGTGGATGCCTTGGCCGGAATCTATAGTTCCATATTCCAATAAGGAACATGTAGAGAAAGATAGTTGGGAGTATCAACTCTGGATACCATATCAGTATCAGAAACAGAATATGAACTAGAACTGATGTGATTGGGTTCCTCCATTGGCAAATATCACCAAACCATCTGCTCATGGAGATCATACCTGAGAGAAGCGACATGATTCTGAAGAAGTTTGCTTTGCTTCTTCTCATGCTCCACATATTGGAATCCACATCTAACATATACTCCACCACCTCTTTTCTAAGTGGTGGTTCAGCTCGTCCGAGCCTCATTGCAACAATACTCATGGCTTGATGTCTTAAATTGTCTACTTGATTTACAGTGAATGGATGCCAATAATGCATTTTAGGCAGCAAAGGATGCCCATACACATATATCATATTAGCTAGAGACAGGGTAGTGAATCGAACTGCGAGTTGCAGTTCACCAGTTTTCTTCACTCCATTTGGGTGCAGAACAATAAGAGGATAAGAATGTGTATAAATTCGAAACGCTTCTAAGGTTGATAAGCGAATTCTCACCTTTCCTATCCTTGCATCTCTTGCTGCACTTGGAGCATTTGGTTTCTCACCTCCTCCCAGATGGCAGTTGTCAAAAACTCCGAGTGTTATCACTGTGCAAGGATCATAGACTTCCCAGGTATATTGCTCATTCCATTTCGGACTGAAAGTGTCAAGAATTGTTCTCGTCCGAACCCACTTTTGGCCATACTTAGCTACACAATAAGCATCTGTACTACCTCTGCCTTCCTTCATCTTCATTGGAAGAAGACCTTGTGCACCTAAGATTCCTACTTCCAATATCCCAACAGGTTGTTTCCATAGCTGTCTTGCTGTTGGCCTTTGATCACTGATGTACATTGTTGATTCATCCAGCACATGGTATCCACCTTCAAGACAAGCTCTTAGGTGAATCCTGCTCGCAAATTTAAGCTCTTTTCTCCTGTCAGCTTCCAAGACGCCAAACCCAAATTTCTCTAGATTGAACCAGCGCGAATGAACTGGTCTGTGATCTAGCCTTTTCTCAAAAATGGTTAGTGGCAAGCTTATCTTCCCTAATACATCTTCTCTTGCAGGGTTCACTCGATCTTCAACAGTTACTAGCAGCTGCTCCTCGAATGGCTCAGCTACCACAAACACCAAATCTTCATTCCAAAGTGGATTGCTCGTTTGAGTTGGGTTTACCTTCGTCTTGAGGACTTGATTCCCAATCTGAACTTTAACAAATACTTCTGGTATACGGCTTCTATCATTTGGCACAATGTCCTGAGCTTCAATCACATTCACCCTTAAGTACCACAATTTTGGTGATACATAGACTTTTGATCTGATGCTTAGAATACCCTCTCCATAGACTGAAGAAGCATCAGCATGCCAAGCTTCTGGAAATGCCTCATCAGCCTGTGTTCCCATCCAAACTGCAACCATAATCTCTCCCCTCACTTTCCCTTCTCCACGTCGATCATCCAGTCTATACCATTGAGGAGCTAGTGGACTATCAGGAGGAACTCTAGTTGGAATCTCATTCAAGTCAAAAACTACCCTTCCAAGATAATCATCTCTTCCCAACATTTCTTTGTCTTTGACAAAAACTTCCAGCACAGATGACTGAATTCGATCTTTTGAGAAAGAAAAGACTTGGTTCCACTCTGGATTCATTCTCTTCTCGAAATGCTTTGTTCTTCCCTTGTAGTTCCCTAGCTTTACTTCGACATAAGGATCACAACTTCCTGTAATGGAGCTAGGAGGAAGATCTTTGGCCTTCACAACTCGAACATATAGATAAGCCATCTGCTCGACGAGGTCGTAAGTACTTGCATATCTTTCGCTGTTCATCCATCCTCTTCCTCCATATGCTCCACCAGCAGGCCACCTTTCCCCTAGCTGAGGATTGGTGTCCTTCAAGGTAAAGTCAACTTGATCACTAGGATGAGCTGGTTGATTTTCAGGGTGCATTGTGTGCAGGACACCTTGAGGTTGCTGCAGAACTTGGCGCTTATAAATTCTGCTGTCAATTTGATAATTCGCTGAATTACCACCACTAGATTCAAGATGTTTAACAGGACCAGAATTTTCTATCACAGAAAGTGTAGAAATTTCTTTTTTGGTAGTACTAATGGAAACAACTTAGCTTTAGGAACAGCAGCTAGTGTTTTACAATCAAGACTGTTACTTTCTGCAAAATGAGTAGTAGCAGAAATTGCTGGTGGTTGTGGTGGACTAGAAGGTGAAGGAGGAGGAGATTTCGTTTTGGATTCCAGAGAGAGAAATTTTAAGGCCAATGTTACCCTTGACAGGTGAGAAAAACTACTTCTTTTCTAAGTGGAAAGTTTGATAAACTTCCTCACATTTCTTGACAATATTTGAGCAAGAAATTCTTACTCTACCAAGAAAGTTTCTGCCAGGAATTGGTCTTTTTTCGTTGTAAACGGAGATTGCAATGGATTGATTATGGTGATTTTCGGATTAGTCTAGATCAAATACAAGTTTTTGATTGCACGCAGGGTTAAGGTTTTTAGGAATGGTTTTGGTTTTGCTTAGTTGGTTTTGAAAATCAACTTCTACAAATGTACTAGCTGATCCTTCACCATCTTTAGGCATAAGATCATAAGCATCTATCACTTCTATTAGTATCATCTCCCTTTCCGTTTTTTAGCTTCTTTGCTGCTGTGAGAAGCTACCAAGAAATGGGTAGCTGCAGGAAATCTGAAACTCAAAATGGAAGCAAAGAAGTTATACTCACAAAGATGAGTATTAAAGGAAGGAATAAATGTTATAATCACTTATGAAATGTTTTTGTTAAGAAAGGAATGCTTTGATGGAGAAGCTGCCTGTGAATTCTGTAGAAACACAAGCAGAAAATGGAGGGAAAGCATAAAACTTTATTTAAAGAGGGAAAGTAAAGTTTAGACCATTCTTTTAATTTGGTGAGTATAAAGATACCTTATTAGATATTAAAATTGATGAACAAGTGCATATTAACTATGGTAGCTTTATTTATTTATTATTTTCCTGTCTTTTCCACCATCCAAAGCTTAACATCTTTGTCAAGAAAGGAAGATGTTCAATTTCTTTCTTAATACCGTTACATAACTCAATTATTTATTTTAAAGATAATTTTCTGTGAAGCAAAAACTATCTTCTTGAGCTGTTTTCATTTAAATTCTTTCATTGACTAGAATCCAGTTTCTACAGAAATTTCACTTCTCATGCTTCTAGCTGAAATCATTTTACTTATAAGACCCTGTGCGTTGTTTGTTAATGTGCAATGTTGTCAAAATCGGACCGGATCGATTGGTCGAATTAAAAAATTAAGAATTAAATCAAGGACTGATCTGATCAGTTTAAAAAATTTATCCCAAAAATTAGTTAAAAAATCGTGAATTGGCCAGTTAATCGATGAACTGATTAAATCGGATCGATTTTTTCAGTTCAAGCGGGTAATATTATTTTTTTAATTTTTTTTTTATTTTTAATCAAAAATAATAAATATCAAATTATATATAGATATATTGATTTTTTCTATTTAATCGGTTCAATCTTGGTCGAATCTCTGATTCTCTGACCCTTTGTCTTCACCGGTTCGATTTTGAAAACATTATTCATGTCTAACTTCTTGTGATATGATAGGTTTTTTTCAAGGGTGAAATGGTCATTAATTAATTGAAATATTGTAATTTGCTTGAATAAATCCTATATAATTTATAAACATCCTTTACTTCTGAGGGCGGCAATGCTCACCTGAAGAAAACAAAAGGTAAAAAAATTATATATATATTTTTTTTGGTAAAGTCGTCATTATTCTTATTATTATTTTAATATTAAAGAGCAAAAATTAATCATATAAATTTATTATCCAAAAAAAATATACATTTGATATTAAATTATGCCTTGCTTTATATTATCATTATTGCTTAAAAGAGCCAATAAAAAAAAAAAAAGGAAAAAAAACCCAAATTTTAGCTCGAGTGCTCGTAAGTCGTGACCTTGGCCAAACAAGCTTTTCTTATGCTTTGTTGTATTTCATGCTTTAAAAATCTTGTTTATCATTTCTTGTAGTGGGTCTTAACATCACATTTCCACCTATTATCTTAAGATAATAAATTTGTAAGTATTTTCTATTTTCTATTTTATATTAAATTTTTCTTTTTTTAACATGAAATTTCACTCACACTTAAAATTTTATTAAATTATGTTTGAATACATGAATTTAAATTTAAAATTTTGATTTTAAATTTCATATTTTAAATCTATAAATTTATAAATTTCTTATTTAGAAAGGGTAAATAATTTAAAATTTAAAAAATAGAAATTTTAGGTTAAAAGATGAAAATAATAGATTTGAAATATTAAATTTTTAAAAGTTAAATTTCGTTAGAGATTTGAATTAAATTTAAATTTATTTAATTTTAATAATTTAAATCTACTTAATTTTAATAATTTAAATAAATGATTTGATTTAAATCCAAATTTATATTATAAATTATTGTCATCCAAATAGATTATTAACTTATTCAAACTAAATTTATTATCTAATTATATATATATTTATTATTAAATTATATTTGAATGATATTTTCGTTATTGCTAAATAATCATACATTAAATTTCAACTTGATAAGAAAACGTTTACATTAAAAAGGCTCACTAAAGTTCTCAAAATTCCAACTCTTGTAAAAATAACAACACAAATTTTTAATCTTTATGATGTGGAGAGTATTTGCTTAGAATTATTTGACAGTTTAGATAAAAAAAAATATAAGCAGAAGTACAAATAGTTTATGGACCAGTTGAATTGAGATCCGTTTAACTTTCTGAGAGTAGCTTATTTTGAGCCTTTATCGGCCATAATCCAATGGGAAAAGCAATGATCGACAGTCTTTTTAGGTCAAATTCTAATATTTAGACCTCTGTTTTGGCAGTTTTATATTTTTTATCTATTTTTGGTAGTTTTTATTTTTTTATTTAATTTAGATAAAAAAATCTGTCGGTGCGTTTTTTTTTTTAAGACAGTTACTATGTAATATTTTTATTATAATGTAGATTTGGTGATTTATTTTCTTTTCGAAATAAATTATCAAATCAGATTTTTAGAGTTTTTTTAAGCTTATTCTTTATAAATAGTTTATAAAACTCTAGGGTTTGACAGTTTTTAATTAATAAAATATTCAATTCTCTATTTTTAAGTTTTACACTTTTATTTAAATGCTTCTACGCTGCGTCACTTTGTGCCGAAATATAATAATTAAATAATTAAGGTAGACGCACTAGAGCTGCACTTTTGCCTTACTAGAGCTGCACTTTTGCCTTGGTGTGCTAAAATAAACATATCTCTCATGCAAATACTCCCTTTTGGTATAAAGATCAAAATGATTACTAATCCTGAATTTGCTGGATCATTTTCTTGGTGTGTTTGAAGAAGAAAAAGTGTAGCATTTCATGTTTTAAGCAATGTTTTTAAATGTCTCGCATGGAACATCTACCCTAAAAAAATTTTAATTCTAGGACGAAGTATCAAAGGTATAACCGGGGCTACAACATTCAGATTTTGAAGATATTGTCTTGTAAAGGTGTCTCAATCATCAAAAACTCCAATGGATTTTGGCCACCAAAGGCTATATCCTATGCAATGAACAAAGATTATTGTTTCTTTAGCCAACTTAACTCATTTGGTGCTACTTTTACTAAAACCACAAAAAAAAAATTTAAAAATTGCTACAAATTTGTATTAATTTATACTCATTAATGAGTTTTTAGTGCAAACATAATAATACTAATAGTAACATGTAGCAGAATAAATCAGTAATATAAAAAAGATGACCCCATAATGTCAAATGTTTCTTGATATGAAAATTTTTAGATAGATAGGATATTTAAACAATTTTCTTTTATTTTAGTTAATTAATTAAATAGTTAATTTAGGGTCTAATTTTTAAACATTTATTATTCATTTATTTTGGAAAGGAATGTAATAGTTTTCCTTGATGATTCCCTTCTGTACTGAGTAGACAGATGGCTTGACTAGGACGTACTAAAAGGAAGAACCTTATAGTTTTCTGTTTCCATTTACAAAGCCTTGCATAAGAGGATTTTTTATAATTTCATTGACATTAAAAATCAGTGAACAATTCCATTACAAATCAAAGGTGACAGTAAAACCCACCATAATGAAGGTTACCTAACTTGTAATAGTGAAACATATCGAAGTATAAGAAAAATAGAACAAAAACATGCAAAAACAAAAGTTATTAGAATACTGATCTGCTGACAAATAATGTCATTTTGTATTCTGTACCTATTAAGGCTAAGTAATATGCAAATCTGTCTGCAGTTCAAGCTAGCCACGTATGCTCGTCCAACCTACGAGCCTGATTATTGAGAAAAAAATGGAATACGAATGGCATTTCTTTCAGCCATCGCTCTTAACCTTCCAACAGCATCAGATCTGGCTGTTGATTGCTCATACTAATTAGGAAACTGCTACTTTCATGCAAAAATTCAGGCCTTGCTTGCTGCCACCCCATCAAATCTCAGCCCCAAAATTTCAATCCGCAGCTTTTGGTTTTGTTTTCTGTTTTTTGGTATCCAATGATGCTAGGCCCTTGCCCAATCCAACAGGAGCCTGATCTTCTTGTGCAGGTACTTGGTCTTTTTTGGTATCATCTACTGGCCCATTAGCTTCCTTCTTCACACCATTGGATTCCTCATTGTCAACAGCATCGGGGGTCATCCCTGAATTAATGACGTTGAGGAGCTGAGTAAGTGGTGGCAAAGCTTGAACAGGAACACCATGTGGTCTAATCAAGAGGCCCCTAGCCGCAGCTTTCTTCCTAACTTCTGCTGCTGCACGAGCAGCCCTTTCATCTACTCCTCTGCCACGAGGAAGAGTCTCCCCAATTATTGCTGCATTAAGGGATTTGTTAACGGAAGCACTCGAACTTCCAGATCCTCCAACTCCAGCTGCAGCTTGGAATGCCTGCATCACGTCAGGATGGGCCTGCCACACGAAAAACATGCTACAATCACCATCCTCAGTACAAACATTTTAGAATACAATGTAACATAGACAGCGATGGTGAACTTTGTTATTGTATACACATACTCTACTGCAACATAAATTTGTATGCATCAACATAATGAGCTCCATTGAGATGCATGTGCGAGGTTTATTTCATTTTCAAAATTTTTTTTAATTTATTAAATTAACTTATTAGATTTATTAGTTGATTCATTCACATAATATTAATATCTCGAATAAGAAAGAAAAAAAAAATGTATACCACTTGGATCACTCGAAAAATCAAATCTTTCCTTGTGCAGTCAAAATCAGACACACAAGGGCCTTAGAAAGCTTTCAGAATGCTTCTGAATCCGCTCAAACCAAGAACAGTTAAATCATGCACAGATAATCATATCCATACATCTTAAAATGTTAACATTTAATCAAAATAAATAACACAATGGGGAGAATACCTTCAAGATATCAATAGCCTTCTGAGCAGAAGCTGCATTCAGAGCCTGGCCCTTCTGCTTCTGAGCATTCATCTGTCAAATCGAAGTCTAAATGTCAGGGTGAATTGATTGGGAATTAGAAATCTAAAGCAGGTTTTATAACTCTTGACGTCAACCTGAAGTTCACGCATCTTAAATGTCTTCATCCAGTTTTGGGAGTCTCGCGTCCTTGAGTCCTCCTCACCAAGTTGCTTGACTAGTATATCATAGGTTTTCTTTTCATGCTGTGCAATATAAAAGGCATATTTAGTTATATGTCTACTTATCTCTATAATAGCACGAGACTACGAAAATATTTCTTGTAGAGATGACGTGCCTGGTGTGACAGCTTGAATGCTCCCATACAGTTAAACGCGATGGCAAGAGCGTGGTAGCATACAGCAGTTTGGATATGCTCCTCTCCTAGAAGCCTCTCATTCTTTTTTAAGGCCTCTTGCAAATAGCGAAGAGCTGTGTTCATCTTCCCAATGTCCTGGTACATCATTGCAACATTTATGAAAGTAGCAGCTACATCAGGATGATCTGGGCCAGATGACAAGCTCAGTAAGAGCAGTGCACGAGACATGTGCCGTAGTGCAAGTTCTGTCTGATTAAGTCCATGATAGAAGAGAGCCATATTGCCGTAGCTGACATAATTACAAATGAAGCGAGAAAACCATTCAATCAGAGAGATTTTAAGAAGGTTGGCCAATGCTTAATGCATGTTCAATGTGTCTGGAAGTTTTCAATGCATTAGCAAATTTGCATTTTATGCAAACAATATGGCTCCAAAGTTAGCACAAAACTCTGGTGCTGACAACACCAAGAAACTTAAATCCTTTATCATAATAAATTCATTTTAAATACAAACTCTTCAACTGATTAACATCACAAAATTCATTTTACGCAACTAGTTGAATTTCGGTACTAAAAAGATATTTTCTCTCATGGTTAATATCACAAAACCAAGCCCATGGGATATAACTTGCCCTTGCTAAAGATGTGTTTTTGACCTCAAACAACCAAAATAGTCATAGCAGAGAGAGAGAGAGAAGAGACAAGATAACTGGGGAGATTGTCACAACACCATAACAGCAAATTCAAGTAATATCAGGAACAAAAGAGAAAAGAAAAGATGCCTGTGAGCAGTATCAGGATGGTCCAATCCCAGACAACGTTCATTTATGATTAATTCCTTGTGCTGTTGAATTATTGCTCCAGCCATATCTCCAGCATGATACAAAACCATGGCAAGGTACCTGAAAAATATGAGGTCAAGCAAACTGAGTGAACCAAGAATCATTTGCAACCAGAAATTAGCAACAATTGACTTAGGATAGCATCCTTCAACTTCACAAATGCAAAAACTATAACACAAAACTCAAGATAAGTACATATGTTAGATATCTTCTTCCAATAGATCAAGGAAATGGAATAAGTAATTAAAAAGCTTTACTGTAATGGAGCTATGATTACTACCTGCAACAGTTGGCAACCTCCCTATGCATCGGACCAGTCACCTGAAAGACACTAAAAAATGAACATATGTTGACTGAAGACTTCCTCAAGGCCCAAATAAAGAAAATGGAAAAGCATACCTGTTGAAGGATGGAAAATGCCTCAGAGAATAATGTATAGGCTTCACTAAGCATACCCTGAGAAAAAAGAAAAAAAAAAGGAAGTCACGCCATTAATTAAAAAACAATTTCCACCTTTCTAAGACAATATACTATATAATTTGACGGAGTTGTTTACATACATTAAATGAATATAAAATAAAATAAATTCCAGGACTTCATGCTTAGAAGTTATAACCCTTACCATGATGTGAGATAACAACTCAAAATAGAGAAAACATTAAAATTCCCAAGAATGATTCTCATTACATGACCCAAGTATGCACTTGAAACTCCAGTCCAATTCAGATCTTGTTTTTATTAAAATAAATACTATGGATGAATTTTTCTAGAGCAACTTGCTCACATCAGCACCTCAAACAGTCAAATTTTTCAGGCCTTCAATAATTTTTTAATTTTTCTTGCTGATAAACAACTAGGTACAGAGAATATACCTCAGCCAATTGAACTTTTCCAGTTTCCACAAGATCCTTAGCTTCTGAACATACTGGAACTGAGTGCTTCACCACAGGTTTGAGATCCAAGATATCTGACATTTGGAAAGGTGTTGCAGCATTAAGATCATATTTGCGAGCCGCAATTGTTACTCCCACCTGCCAAGGAAGCCAGAGGAAATCAAATTATTCATTACTTGGAAGCATAAGCTCAAGTCAAGGACAAATTTAAGAGCACATGATGAAAAATGTACAAAATATAAATGGTTCATGCTAAAATTCCACAGAATATTTTAATATTCACATATCAATTAGATGAGAAAGAAACTTAACTTACCTTTTGGCAAAGATTACGTATAACTGAAACTTTCTTCACTCTAGTCCTTGCATCCTCTGGCAACACAAACTAAGCAAAGAAGGAAATTAAGTTCCAACTTACTATGCTATATGACAAAAAAAAAGACCGATAAACCCAGCCAGCATATATTACTGCGTATCACAAAGGATATAGATTATTGTGCCTTCACCGCTAACAGTATAATCCAACTTTTCTCTTAACTTTCATTAAAGTCAACCATTCAATTTAAGGGAATGTCTTGTTGATGAAGGGAAGCATTCCAAACTCAAGTTAATGGTAAATGATACCTGATATTTGAGTTTTGCAAATTCCTGAATGTCAGACCACAGTGTTTCAGAGCTAACATTCATATATGAGGATTGGTTCTTTCTTGCAGATGCTACTTTCCACCTTGTTTGGCCCCTAGATTTTCCTGAAGATTGATGGCCAGCTTCCTGTAAATATGCAACCATAACCAGATACAATTATTGAATTCTTCCAATAACATTTTAAGCTAGTTCCGTCGGCATGCAAAATAACCTTGGACATCAAGCATTAACTGATAGAAACTTAGAAACAAGAATAAATTAAACTAAATAATCATGTCTTGAACATACTTTCTTTTGTGTTTTTGGTTGCGAACTATTAGCAGAATTTTTTACAGTAACAGCTTGACAATTTCCAAAGAAACAGTTGAAAAAATGTGAGAATCCTGGGCCAAGATCATGATCTTCTGTATCTCTCAATACATCCTGTGGCACAAGAAAAGAATAGAAAGGCAAATTACTTGTCGTCAAAAGCACAAAATTGAAGGCCATAAATCTTGTACTCACACTTCCTTTTAGACACAACAACATTATTTTACTTCCAGAAGTAAACATAATTCAGGATCCAAAAGAAGCTAAGCAGGGGGAAGGAATAAAAAGAAACTACATGAAGCTGATAAAAAAGATGAGATGTCGAAATGAGAAAGATAAAGATTGTCACCTTAAGGACGTGCTTAGCAGATCTAACAATGATTTCATTACAACAAAGATCCCACAAATGAGGTAAATGCTTTGTCCCTTCAGCAACCTGAAGATATGATCCACTTGTGTCAAAAGCAATAACTAAAAAAATAAATAAAAAGATGGATAAATAAGGTACGTATGTGACTAACTGTTAACAGTAATTTAAAATTGAATCCATGATATAGAAACTCTAACTTCACCAAACACTCCTCGTTGAAAAAAAAAAAAAAACCATTAACTGAAAACAAAGCTTACCCTTCCAATGTAGCGCACGTTAATTCCATGAGCATGTAGTGCTTCAGTAAGGGTCTGCCCATCCATGGGTGACACTTCAAGCGTGCAAAGATCTTGGATGAACTTTGGAAGCACAGTATCTGCCAGATAAGAACTAGCTTTCCTTACATTTTGTTCATCCTTTGATATCTCCTGGTGAATGGCAAAGGAAAATATAGGGAACATGAGAATTTTTAATTCAATGGCATTCAAAAGGGAAAAAAAAATTCCTCAAAAAATTCACCTCTGGACTCCCATCTAGCTTAAACTCGGTAAAAACATTGGGGTTAAAGAGTGTTTCATCATTTGTTTCAGAAATTGCAGGAGGAACAGAAGCGCATTCTTCAACAGTCTCAACCTTCTCCTCTTGGATTATCTCCTGCAGACCAATTGAGAAACAAAAAAAAATTTCGCCAATCGCTTGTATGAATGCATAGAAAACACATGTTCATTATTATAAATTGAACAAATAAGTTTAGCTTATTTCTTATCACACAATTTAGTTCTACATTACTTGCTCTGAGAATGCATTGCATAATCTCAACAAAGAGGGAACTAGGATGGAACAATGTTCTCCATGGATGCTTGTGAACTTGAGTTTGTAAGAAAATGCATAAGGTAGCTGCTGAAAACCAAGAATAGGTAAAGCAGAGCAGAACAAAAAAGGACACCTGGGAGCAAATTCTAGATTTTGAAAGGTCATATTTAGTAAAACCAGAAAGTACTACAATCCGACCATTTCTTTTCAATGAAAAAGAACTTAGGAAATGAAATTACAGATGCTCCAACTACCCTGGCTGATAAAATGTTCTACAGATAGTCACAATCAAACCAAATAGTACCAAACTTTGGTGAATTAAGGGAGGAGTATAACTCTGTGACATAATACATACTTCCAAAAAAAAAAGTACCAGGACAATCAGTAAATGCTAAATTTAAGGAAAAGCGGGACAAAAAAAAGATTACAAGGTTAACATACACATCCTTACCTGACTGCCAACAGAAGATGCAGTCACATTTTCCTCAGGTTTCACCAGTTCATCAGCACCAGCAACTTCTGCAGAATCTTCAGTTGCAGGAGCCTCTCCCTCAGATTTAGGCCTATTCTTTGATCTCTTTACATCTTCAGCCTTCTTCATGAAGAAAAAATAACATGAGAAAAAAATTATGGGAAATAAACCAAAGATTGTTTGAATGCAGATATATATTAATATACCTGGCAGAAGGCAGTAATTAGTTCCGGTCTCAAAATGCAAAATCGGGATCCAGGTCCAGTGTAGTTCGCATCACGTGGAGTAACTCTCATCAAGTCCAGAAGATAATGCCTATAATTAAAAGATAAGCAGAAGGAAACATGAAGCACAAGGCAATAGAGATTTAAGAAGCAACCTATCCTATAGATGATGTATGCCTGAGCCTAAACTAAAGGTAGTTATGGATCAAGAAATTTACTCACTCATTGAAAATCTTAAAGTTGAAATTTAAAGATATATATATATAATAAATAGAAGATCAGTAATTGACATCTTAATATTTGTACTGTTTTTCATTTTTGCAAAAACTTGAAACAACTACAAAAGAATATTTATAACTTAAGTTAGGCAGTTTTCTAGTTGCTGTGCTTGTAAGATCAAAATCAAGATACTTTTTCAAGTCTAATGGCTAAACATAAAAGAAAATCAAAATCGCAATATAAAGGAAAAAAAAAAAGAACAGATTGAAAGGTAGGAAGAAATAAAGATGACAAGCCCAGAGAACGATTACCTGTCATCACTACCAATAATGCCCTTGCATTCTACTGGTGCAGCTAATTTGAAAACATTTCCAGATCCATCTACAACTGTATGTTCCTTTAGATGGAGGCGTTTGGCAGCTTCAAGGACCTAGGACACACAAAGCTCAAAGTTATAACAGACAATTTAATTGATAATATGGTAGCTAAGAACCTAAAGATAATTAAACTATAACTTGCATGAAAAATATTGCTAGAAATACACATTCATGGCACCAAAAGCTTTCAATTTGATGTATAAAATCTTAAATGCCTAACAATAACAATAACTTCATCATCTCACCTTGGAATGGAAATCTTCATTCCAGCTTATTTTCTTGCCGTTGTCAACAGAACCATACAGAAGAGAGTCTGATTTATCCCCTTGAAGAATGCCAGGTAAAACACTCTACAGAAGAATGCATAAAGAATTCAATGAGAACATGGATAATAGCATAAACACATATCCACAGAAAAAAAAAATGATAGAAATAACACAATTGGTGACTAGCAAGTTAGATCTAAAAGATTTGCCAAGTAATATTTGGCAGCAAATATTAGTCTTGTAATGCACATTGACAAATGGTAGACAAAACCAACAAAAGTAACGTAGCAATTTCACATTGGATGCACATATGGAAATTAGGATGCGCATGAGAGAGAATGGAGGGAGAAGTTTGCAAATCTAATGCACACCTGTGCCACCACTCTATGACCTCTGTAATCAATTATAGCCATGGCGAGGTTATACAGTCCAGGGACATCAGCTTCCTGGTACGCCTTGGTGCCTTTCAGATCATTGTTTGCAGAAGCATACGTAGCCTGCTCACTCTCAGCCAACTGTGTCTCAGAAGATAATTGACTAGATTCCACAACACCACTACCTTCTCCTGCAGCTGATAGATCACATTCCCCATTGGAAATACCACCGTCCCCATGTTTCGAATCAGTTGAAACCCTTTCTGATGAACTGAGTGAAGAAGTAGCATTCTCTGTCTTTGGATTACCATCTATAGTACATTTCTTGGATAGCTGTTGAAGGTCCGCATCCACAGCAAAACTGAAGAATATATTGTTGTGAACATACCTATAAAATCAAAAGGCATCACAAGTCAAAGAAAAATGATAAGACACAAAAGATTATATATTCTGTTCAGTATAGCTCATAATCATTCAAAAATAACAGACACAGAATACATAATGAAATGCTTAGTCAAGGAGCATCAACACAAATGATGTGAGGTTCTAAAAAGAAGTGAATATAAATTCAGAATCTTTTCAAGATCCCACTAACATATGAAAGCACTCTGGATCAGTCGGATTAATTGGGGGGATACATCTGCTGATAACTCCAATAGCACCGCTAATCGCTGCATCAACAAAATCAGAAGAAACTTTGTAGAGAGCCCTGTCCCGCAAGATCCTGCAACAAATTTAAACTAAATAAGAGACGGCAAAAAATATGAAATCAAAGAGCAGAAACTGTACATTCAGAGGCCTGCAAAATATGTTATATCTTTAAAATTACTTAAATTGAAGTAAAAAAATACCTTTCTTGAGGTGTTGTATGTGGAAAATCTCGACAAGATTGCAACTCCTCATTCCAATCTCTTTGCAAGCCAATCAGCTCACTACCATATGAAAGAGTCAGTGCATCCTCTGCTCTGGCTGCATCGCGTCTATGATCTGATAAAAGAAGATCGATATGGTCACTCGGGTCAAACATCAAATGACAAACTAACATCTACCACAACTGATTCACTTGCGAATTGTGATTAAAAAAAATACAATGACATCTAAATGTTCGAACAGTTTTCATAATTCAAATAGATAAGAAATTAAAATAAGGACGACCTGATTTAAGTTTGAAGCCAGATATGGAAAGCAAGATCTTGGTTAAACCAATGAAGATAAAGGGAAATTATATTAAAAGGAAGGCACTGTAGATGAGAAAACTCATGCAAAAAAGCCTAAAATCAAGGAATATTTTATAAATGTAAGCAAGTAATCATCAATCATCTAATGTAGCTCAAACAACAAGAAATACGACCAAGGACACTCGGAAGTTAAATTTGCTTCAGAAATTATCAGGAAAAAGACTTAAAAGAAACAAGATTTCAACAATTCTGAAGACTAATCACATTAATGTACAGAGTAAAGCTTGGGAAGTTGACTTACCAGGAATCGGGTATAATGCTAGCCATGAATTTGGTGGCAGAAGGGATTGAACATTTTCAAAAGGATGTGCAGAGGCCTTCCGCTCCAAAATTTCACGAAAAGCTTCAAAACAAGAAAATGTGATGTGAGGAACAAAAAACTAGTCTAGCAAATGCTAATAAACTCCAAGATCAATCATTTTTTCTTTACCTTTTCTGAACTTGGAGCTGATTTTTTGCAGGAGTCCAATAAGGGTTGTTGCTTCCGAAGTGGCTTTACTAGGCCTTGGGTCAAGGGCATTGCCCGTACTTGAATTGACATAGAAAGTTTTTGTGGTTCCAGTGACACAATATTTGTTACCTTCCAATGTCATTACATCCAAATATATTAAATCCCCAACAAGCCTGGGAAGACAAAAAAAAACACATCTTACCTTGCCTATGCATAAATTATATATTCAGCAGTCATGATAAACACGAAAGATAGAGACACCACGATGCAGACCTTCTATAGCTCGGGGGAGGATTGAATGATGAAAACACAATATTCTCCACACACTTGATCTCTTTTGACGGAGACAATAGCAATTTACCGAGCGAGCCAGTAACATCCTCCATAAATCCAAGCCCATCGAGCTCAGGGACCTCAGTTTTTACAGTATCTAGATAAGATTCAAATGCAAACTTGTCACTTTAACATATTCTGGAATAAAGGAGTTAAATTTATGCAAATAAAAAAAATGGTTGCAAGAGGAATATCACAAGCCACCTGAAGCTGGAGCCTTGTTTTGTGCTGTCTCATACTCTAATGCAAGTGATGTTGATAGTGAAGCATGGAGTGTAGAAAGTGAAAGCAATTCTCTCGTGCGGTGGACATGAGCCCTGATTGATCTATCATCATAAGGAACTGCCAAAAATGTTTCCGTGTTAGATTCCAAAGATCTTTACTAGCAAAAAACGAGTGGTATTAACATACCAGCAACCATTTCCAAGGAGCAACCACCAGTAGTAATATCAGCTACTTCAGATATTTCATTATAATCTTCAAGCTGATGAGTTGAACCATCCTTCGTGTGCAGCAATAAGTCATAGCAAGTGAAGAAACATGTCTCAGGAGCATCAAGAAGGAATTGTCTTATATCCATGACAGAATCTCCAGGGTTCAACTGCAATTGTATATTTTTCATGAATTTATTTTATTGTAGACAAAAGCACGCTGAAAACTAGAGGGCACAGCTCATTTGTGAATAATTTTCCAAAAAACAGAACATCTAAATACTTCTACATTAAGGCAAAACAATGACATAAAAAGAAAATACACCAAACATGGAAAATAGTCCAAGATCAATGTAGCTCACCTGTAGCTCAAGCTTCTCACCACTCTGAGTTTTGACAGAGACGGGATAAAGATGAAGCTCACCTGCACCTGTAGGGGAAACACCACATCACAAATATGGAAGAATATAATAAGATTGCGTGCCAGTAGTATAGCATCAGAATGAATTAAAATTTTGAAAAAAGGGATGGTTTGAGACAAATCAGATTGTGTAGCAACAGGCGATATTACCAAATTGCTGCCATCAATAGATGGTCCATGGTCATCTAGAAGACATAAATCCAGTGCAAATTAAAATGTTCTCCTCTGTATAGAATAAATTGGTTGAGAATAAGTTTGTCGTGTGAGTATGTATATATGTGTACAGATGTATGCACAAATTTTTGAGAGGGTATATGCGTGTTTGGGATGTGATGTATCTGAATTCATGCTGCACATGTCATATATTACTTGTTCTCAGCCATGCGAAAAACAGGAATATCAAGTAAAACTATTTTAAGCTTTTCTTTCAACAAAAATAGAGTTTTTAAAGGACTCAGTTGTCTGATATTATTGAGTTAGAGGCCAGCATATCCCATAGATACTAAGAACATTAGCCTTTAAAATCAGGATGTCATTTATTCACATTGTTAAGATTATTACAGCCTCTTAAAAAATTACGTAAGTGATGATTTAATAATTAAAATAAAATATTTACTTAAGTTCAGAGTAAACCATATAGTAAAACACAATGAAACCAACTTTACCTTGCTTTGGTTCATTGGCTGAATTTGCTGCTTCAGACTCCTTTCCATCTGGTATAGCATTTGTTGATTCACTCACAGCAGGTGCTCCATTAGAATCAGCTTTGGCAGAGTCAGAAGCAGTTACGTTATCTTTGACAGAAGCATTGGCTAAACCCACTGCTTCCGAAGAATTTGTTGCATTATTTGAACTCCTCCGACTCCTCCCTTTATTAGATTTCCCCGCCATTTCACCTCCTGATTCCAGAACTTTTGAAGTATTACAGTACAGCCAATTATTTAGCTTGGAAAGTTTCAAACTATAGCCCAACCCTTTTATCTCAAAAGCCAAAGAGCAGGTTCACTCATAAAAGACTACAATAATCAAGCACTATGTCATCAAAGAAATAACTAAACCCACTAGCAATAAGCATGCGACTCACTTCAGATGCATATACACATTTGCATTCAGTAAAATAAAATCCACAATCTACCTTCATCTTCAGATAGAACTGAAGAGTACCCAATTAAGAGAAATTAAAAATTTCTACCTTTTCAGCTAACAGTGGATGAACGGACATTATGATCATAAACTCCTACAGATGATTGCACATTACAAAAATATATATAGGAGTATATATCAATTTCCGCAGACTCAGAATCCAACAATTCTACAACCCAATAACACGTGTAAACACTAACGCTAAGATTCTAAGTTACATTGAATTAAACAGAGAAAGTCAAAATCAAACTCCATGGCCAACAGTTATAAACTTTCTACCGAACACAGCAATTCTAAAACCACAAGCCATCAAAATAACGACACAAGACGCATAAACAAAAAGACCCAAAATGACAAAGCGGAAACAGACAATCACAAGCAAAGAAAAATGAACCTATAACCCAAAAATCTCAAGAACTTTCAATTACACAAAGCTAAAAGCAGCTACAATTTCAATAACTGGAGCTCAATTCAATAAAAGAACGAAACTTTACAGCTTATTTTCTCAGCAACCAAACAGACAGATGCAAGTCAAATGAAAAAAAAAATATCAAACTTATATATATTTACCAAAATAAGCTTCAATCCAATCGCAGCAGCTCTTGCTGAATACTACAACAAGAGGCAAATAGGCATATAAAAACACATATATTTGAAGATAAATTTATGTGGGTATCTGTAAATATAAATGAAAAATATAAATAGAGAGAGAAAGAGAGTTGCTTTAGAGAGAGAAAGGGAGGAGGCTGAGGTTTTAGGAGGGGAAGAGAAGTGGCTGAGAGGCGGCGAAATTTTCCCCTTTATTTCATTGCTTCCAATTTATTGGAGAGAGAAACAGTTCACATTTCACAATGATATGGTTAATGGGCTTGTTCTTGGGTTTGGGCTTGTTGTTTTGTTATTTTTATTTTTTATATTAATTTTTAAATAAAATACTATTAAAAAGTTAAAATTTTAATTTTCTAAATTACAAAATAAATACTAAATTACTAGATTAATTATTTAATAGTATATTTAGATTATGTTATTATTGTTCTTTTTAGATGATCAATGTTTATTATAAATGATTCATACTTGTTCTTGTTCCCTCTTATTTTAATGGATTTAATAAACCAATTTTAAAATTATTACTAAATTACTTTTTGAAGAAAACAAATATAAACATTATATTTTGTTCAAAATAGAAATATGATACATTTATGCATGATTTTATGTCTAAAAGGATGTCTTTTTGGGGGTGCTTTAGGGCTCAAGCTAGCTTTTTGGGGCTTTTACCATTTAAAGTCTAGGGATAAAACTTGTGCAATTTTATGTTTATTTTTTTAAACTGTTTTTGGAAGTCTTTCTTTTTTTTTTTTTTTTTTTTTTTTTTTTCTCTCTAAACATTGTTGTTGTTCTTTAAAAGAAATTTTAAAAATTAATTATTATGCAATCAAGTGGTGTATTAAGTTAATATATTAATATGGCCTACCAAAACTCTTTTTTTATGAGATTTATTTATCCCTTTTTCATATTTTTTCTTGTTTTTTTTCTTTCATACAATTTATTTATTATTGATATTGAAATAATTATATATAATGATATAAAAATTATCAATTTATAACTTAATAATTATTGAGTAGAATATACTTTCGGTCAAATTGTCAGTTTTAATATTTTATTTATATTATTGAAGAATATTAAAAAAAAATAAAACCATTTTATTGTAATTCTTGATATATTTTTATTTTTAAATTATGATATATTATTTTTAATTATGAATGAAAATTTATTGGATTCCCTAATTGAATACTAATTGAACTCCATAACTAAAAGGTTGCTGATGGCTGGCCAACATGGCTCTAGCACATCATCAAGGATTTCAAAAGATCAACCAGCATCCAGCTATTGGCTGATGTTGTAGGGGGTCATTTGGGTATATTTTCATATCCCATTTAGTTTAGCTAGGCAGCTGTAAACTGTTATAGCTAGTAACAAATGGTTAATAATTATAAGCTAATAGAATAGTACTAGAGTACTCGGTAAAATTAGCCAATGGTGTTGAAAAACTTTAAATTGAAGTTGCTGTAAATAATAATTATTTGATGATTTAATATTTATTTAATAATTAATAATTATTATTAAAAAAATATTAAACTGATTTATATAGTTATTGAGAACCAAAAAGATAACCGTAGTATAAAAAAAATTTATTAAACACTTGCATAATTTCTTTTTTTTTAATGGCTTTTAACCCTCTCGCTAAAAAAAAAAAATTACAAGTTCAAATTCTGATAGGAATTCAATTAAAAAAAAATAAAAGAAAATTGATATTGTAGAAATTTTATGATTGTTCTTACATCAAATCTAGCATATTCCCTAAAAAGAAACTAGCATGAAAAAAAAATATTGAATAGTTTGTTCTTAATTTTTATACAGGGTATAATTCATTTGTGCATAATTTAACTTTTATATTGATCTTGATCTTTTTTTTTTTTTAATTTATTGTTTGTCTTATGTATAATTCGGTTTGATAATAAATTTTTTTAATCAAATCAATAAAATTGATTTTTAAATATTTTAATCCTAAATTAAATTAAGTAATATTAAAAAATATATAAACCAAAACTATTTGGATAGTCTGATTCAATTAATTTAATAAAATTAATAAATAAATAAAATAAAAAAATTTAAAAAGATCATATAATTTTAATAAATATTAAAATAAATTCATATTTTGATAAATTAAAAAAATTATTAAAATATTTTAAAAATACTCTCTAACTATAAAAAAAAAATGATTTAAGTAATTAATGAATTATCCCAAATAAAAATAAAGTCTAACTCTCTTACTCTCCTATTAATACTTATTTAGCTAGAGCTCAATTCATGGGGTTCTTCTCTCCCATTATTTCTGTGTAATGCTTTGATGACTGATTTGCAATAATAGTTCCTTAATATTTAAAAATAATAATATAATATCAATATGCATGATAACTTTAACATGTATTATCAATATAAAAAATAAAAAATTAAAAATATAAATAAAATAAAATTCAATATGGTATTAATAAAATCTTAACAGTCTATTTTAAAAAATATTTTTAAGAGTATTAAAGTATCTATTTAAAAAAAAATAATTTTATTATATTATCGGATTCGGTTCGGTTTGATTTAATTAGATTTTTATTTCTTAAATCAAAATAAAATAAAAAAAATTCAGTTTATAAAAATTATGAAATTTTTTTATTTTTGGTTTAAATTGAATTGAATAAATTCAATTTAATCGGTTTAATTATTTTTGTACAATCCTATCAACAATTACGATAATTTGCCTAGTTAATTTTTATTTTGCTCTTGGCGATTTAACCCTATATATATATAGGGTGTTTCTTACAAAATTTATATATATGTAAATTTTTAATTAGTCCTCTAATATATATATATATATAT